>JAULBX010006886.1:0-58698 GCA_032358255.1 Heterotrichella gracilis | reverse complement strand
CGGCCCCCCCCCCCCCCCCCCTCCCCTTCGCCACCCCCCACACCACCCCATCATCCCTTGCACCTAGGTGAAGTACCAGCCTGGTCACCTTCCCATGCTGCTGCGCATAGCTGTAGAGGACAGTGTGGAGCTGTCGGTGCGCCAGGCCGCAGCCATCACCTTCAAGAACCTAGTGCGCAGGGACTGGGAGGGGCTGAGAGGTGCGCGCAGGGATACCCTGGAGGAAACCCTAGAGGGAACCCTAGAGGAAATTTTGCTAGGCGTCAACCCTGTCCCCATCCGGCACCTTCATGATGGGTGGTGCGTGTGCTATCAGATAACAGATGGGTGTGTATAGCAGATGGCAGATTACAGATAGCAGAGGGTACCTGATAATAAATGTTTCCTTTGGCACACTTGGCGCCAGCGTACCTACTGTGATTTGAAGGGTACCCTCATGCAAGTATCCTCTAATGCATGCAGTGCAATCCTGTCACCTTGCACGTGGATGCACCCATCACTGTACTCCAAATGGGCTTACCCACCACCCACACCGTGACCCGCCCCTTTGCCCCCCACCCCCTGTGCAGATGGCGTCAGCCCCTTGCCTGAAGGTGACAAGGCACAGGTCAGGGAGAACCTGCTGGAGTGCCTGATGAGGTGCGCCAATTGATAATGTGAATTGACGGGGAGGGAAGGCGGCAAAAAATGTGTGCCATTACATGCCCTAAAATACACCTGCATCTAGTCCCCATCACGTGACAGAGATGCACACAGTTGAGGTGGGTATCGATACTTGCTCCTGCAGAACCTCCCACTTAATCAAGGTCCAGATGGCGGAGTGCATGCATTCATGGTGGTGATGCCTAGGGTGTAGGATCCATCCCTGGACCCTAAACAGTTCATAGATGGGATTCCAGTGTTGGACTTGGCAGAGGGATGCTCATCTTGCTCTTCTGCACCCACACACCCCCCCACTAACCCACCACCCCACCACTGGCTCACCAACCCACCACCACCCACCACTACCCCACTACCCACCATGTGCAGGACCCCCCACCTGATCAAGGTCCAGATGGCTGAGTGCATGAAGCTGGTGGTGGTGGCGGACTACCCAGACCAATGGCCCAACCTGCTGCCAGGCATCAATGCCAACCTGGTGTCGCAGGTGGGGACCTGGAAACCCTTGCAAAACACTAATGCACCGGGAACTTACAGAATTCTCGCTGCATGGACAGGCAGGGCTGGGCGAATCACTGCGATCTAGAGGCGTGGACATCGCTTTGAATTATCTCCTGCATGTATGGCCTAGAGTTCCTGGTACATCATCGCATGTGGAGCCTTTGCCAGGCGCCAGCAGCAACCGTTGCATGGCGTGGGGTGCAACGCACCAGCCCTGTTCCGCACAGTGCTGCATGGCATGCGGCAATGCGCGGATGGGGTAGAACCCAAGCGCTGGTCGCGCGCATTTCTGCTCAAACCCTAACATAAGGTTTTCTTGTGCAGGACCACGCGCGTCTGCACGGCGCGCTGCACGCGCTGCGCATCGTGTCTCGAAAGTACGAGCTCAAGCCCAGGGAGGACAGGGATCCCCTGCAGCCAGTCATATCGGCGACATTCCCCACCCTCCTCACGCTCTTTGGGCAGCTGCTGGCGCTGGACACTGCTGCGTTGGAGGTAAGTTGTCACTGCTGGATCACACTGCTAGCCAGGGCATTGGTTTATCCCCGTCCATCAGGGCATTTGGGTGCCTTGGGCACAATCTCTTCAATGGGACATGGGTATCCTAGGGCTGGACTCTGGTTCATTAGGACAATTTTTTAATTTGGTGTATGAGTGCCATACATGTCTGGTGGCATCAACCACTCGCGCTCTAGTGCTCACCTATGCCCACCCCCACCCCCGCCCTAAGACCCTGCTCCCCCACCAGGTCGCCGAGATGCTTAAGTTTATCTGCAAGACCTTCTGGTCCGCCACCTACATGGAGATGCCGCAGGTCATGCTGGAACCGGAGCACGTCAATGGCTGGCTCACGTGCATTCACACACTCATGCTCAAGCCGGTGCCAAAGGTGAGCAAGAGTTTTGGGGTAGGGTTTAAGGGTAATGAGGTGCAGGGTTCAGGGTGGGCATTTCAGCAGCTGTCTGGCATACCTACACTTAAGCTCAATTCAGTGCTCCAAAACCTCAAGTTAGGAGCGTGGTTTTGTACTCTAATAATCTGAATTGGAGGGCTGATTGGACTTCATCGCACCTTTCAGATTGGGCTCAACCCCCAACCCAACCACTGTGCTGCCACAGGCGATGTGCCATACTTTGCAAACAGTGTTACATCATCATTGATATGGTAATGACAATGCATTGTATCCAATCTGGCTCCCTATGCCTGCCCACAGGAGGGGCAGCCCACCGACCCCTCGGAGCGCAAGGTGTGGGGGTGGTGGAAGACCAAGAAGTGGGCGCTGCACATCGCGGGCAGGCTGAGCGCGCGCCACGCGGAGCCCAAGTCCTTTGACAAGGGCTCGCCAGGGCACGCGTTTGCGCTGTGGTTCAGGGACCACTGCGCGGGGGTGTTCCTGGAGGCGCACCTGCAGCTCATGGCGCAGGTGGGGCAGGTGGGGTTTGATTAGGGTTTGATTAGGGCTTGGCAGGGTTTTGGTTCAGGGACACCGCGCGGGGGTGTTCCTGGAGGCGCACCTGCAGCTCATGGCGCAGCTGGGGCTGGTGGGGTTTGGCTAGGGTTCTGGTGAGGGGTATTGGTTTGGGTTTCTGGGCTTGAGGATCGTTCATGGAGGCTGGCTTGCAGCTCATGGTGCAGCTGGGCTGGTGGGGTTTGACTAGGGATTGTGGGCTTGGTGAGGGCTTGGTGGGGGTTGATTAGGGTTTTTTAAAGGGTTCCTGGAACAGGTCAGGGTTCCTGGAGGTGCAGCTGCAGCTGCTGAAGATAGACTCCCGAGGAAAATCATTGCAGATCACAATGAAGGGGGGTTGTGGAAACAGGATGGACTATCGCGGCAGCTGACCCCCATCTTCTTGCCCCGCAGGGCGAGTACTTCACGGCCCGCTGCCTGAACCTCATGCTCACCTACCACACCCAGGCTTGGTTGTGGTACTTTTATAGGCTTAAAGGCTTTCCTGGAATTGAACTTCCAAGGGGTAATCAATGCAAGACCATAAATAGTGAGGTCGGGCAAACAGGAAGGATAGCTGAGCCCCATCTTCTTGCTCCGCAGGGCGAGTACTTCACGCCCCGCTGCGTGAACCTCATGCTCACCTACCTCACCCAGGCTGTGGGTACGGGCAAGCTGTACAAGCTGCTCAAGCCACACATGTACTCCCTCCTCACGGGGGTGGTGTTCCCGCTCATGTGCTTCAACGAGGAGGACGCGGAGCTGTGGAGGGACGACCCGCAGGAGTACATACGCAAGGTGGGTGGAAAGGTGGGAGGGTGGCCCGTCTGTATCGTGTCTTGTGTGGAAAAATGGGGAGCTGAACCGCTGCCAACACCAATGCAAGGTGGGCGGACAGGTGGTGCATCTGTGATGTAATGCACTGCTCCAACTCATGTGCCTGGTGGTGCATTTGTGGCGCAGCTTGTGTGGAAAATGAGGAGCTGATGCCAATGCCAATACAAGGCCACACAATTTTGATACCAAGGGCAAATTCAACACATGCAGTCGATTTCCCACTAGTTAGTTAGTTAGTTAGTTACATGCATTCCAGCAATAACAGCTAGATTAGCAGTCAGTCTTGCACATGCGGCGCCACGCAGCTCTTTTCTGGCACTGTTTGAACCACCTATTGACCCACGCGACTTGAGGTCCTACTGGAGTAGGTCAGCCCACGTGGCCCTTGGCTTATTTACCCCATTTGCCCCCTCTACCCTACCAAACACCATACATTTAGGAACCCGATCGTCTGATAAACGTCCTAAATGTCCCAACCAGCTTAGCCTAATGTCCTCACTGACGTGTTGATTCCCCACTGAAGTGTTGATTCCCCACTGAAGTTATCTCCTGCACAGCCCCTGGCGTCTCGCGATGGTAATATGTGCACCAGCAATCCTACCCATCCCCACCTGCAGGGGTACGACATCTTGGAGGATTTCTACTCCCCCACCGCCGCGGCCATGAGCCTGGTGAACAAGGCCTGCGACTCGCGCACCAAGGACTGCCTAGAGCCCTTCATGGGGTTTGTGGGGGGGGTGCTGAACGACTACAGCCGGCTGCTGCCGCACCCCCCGCAGGATGTTGCGCGCAGGATGGATGGGGCGCTGCTGGCCATTGGCGCACTGGGGGACATCTTGCGGGGCAAGGTGGGCATTGATTGGATCCCAACTAGTCCGCTTAAATTTGGAAACTATTCTGGCTGCTTTAGTTCTTTGTTTGAACGCGGGCATCGTGTTGTAGATGAGGTCTTATCGGTTAGGAGGGCATTGATTCAATTTCGCCTATGTCCCTTCATGTCGCATGGTGGAATGGAGCCCACACCCCATACCCTACATCCTACATTCGACACCACCCTTCCTCACTCACTTTTACTAAAGCCTCTCTTTTCTCCCCCCCCTTGCAGAAAGCCTACCGCAAGCAGGTTGAGCCCATGCTGATGACCTACGTGGTGCCCTGCTTCGACTCGCCATATGGCCACCTCAGGGCCAAGGCGGCCTGGGTGGCAGGCACATTTGCAGACTCGGAATTCGCCCAAGGGGAAGGTGCGGTGGCAAATGCTGAGGGTTGAGTCGGGATGGGGAGATGTTAGTGAGTAGTTGCATTCCAGCCGGATTACTGGGGGGCAATCAAGTAGACGCAGAGGTAGAAAATGGAACAATGAGGTGTAGCCTGCAGCAGTACGGTCGAATTTTAGGCAACTCCCACAGTTGCCTCCCCATGCCACAGGGCAGGGGTACCGCCTTTTTTACCAACCCGCAGCTTGACAGGACCATCAAAAGGGGCTCGCATGTGCAGGCCTCTTCCCCTCTTTCCCTCTTCACCTCTGTCCCACCCCGTGTCACAGGCCAGGGCAGCACCTTTTTCACCCTGGTCCAGCGCGTGGTGAACGCAATGGCGGACCCCGAGCTGCCGGTGCGGGTGGATGCAGTGGTTGCGCTGCGCCACTTTGTGGAGATGCTGGATGAGGATGGTGTGCTGGCTGTGGAGCCACACCTGCCACACATACTGGACCAGTTCTTCAAGCTCATGGGCGAGGTAACACCCTAGTGTAGCTCTTATGATATCCCTGAGTAAAAGTACTGGGCTAAGGCAAATGTGTGATGCAAACTTTCAAATCTGCTGTGTCACTATATCCGTACTCTAAATCCCATGTTTGCTAAGAGCGCCTGGCCCTTGCAGGTTGAGAACAAATAAACACGACAATTCATCTAAAATAAATTATAAATGCAACTTAATATCTAGTGGTTTTCAACATCGGAATTTTTGTCTTTTTGGCCCTTGCAGGTTGAGAATGAGGACATGGTGATGGCGCTGGAGTGCATCGTCGAGAAATTTGATGAGCGCATCACGCCCTATGCCCTGGCCCTGTGCACCCACCTGGCCTCGGTGTTTGTGCGCATAGATGATGCAGAGGAGGAGGAGGATGTTGATGATGACATGGGGGCGCTGGCCGCCTACTCGTGCCTCCGCGCCATCAACACGGTGCTGGCGGCTGTCAGCAGCCTACCGCACCTCTTCCCACAGGTAAGGCTAATTTCATATCAGCATTCACTGTTTGATGTGCTGTGGAGGCTCGCCATGACACATTTTGGGGGTTTGCAATGCGAGTATGCGTTCATGTGGGGGTAATGTGGAGAAGGAGGGTGTTGCCTTGATGGCATTGTGATCAAGTCCGTAGCGTGAGGTTGGCATGCATGGATTTGGGTCAATGCATTTACCCATGGCCGTGCGTTAATGCATGTGGCTTTGCCACCTTCACCAATACGCGAGTTTTGCTAAACCCTCGGAACTGACGCCTCCTTCTGGCTCCTTCTCGCAGCTTGAACCCATCCTCTACCCCCTGATGAAGCGCCTCATATCCACCAATGGGCAGGACGTGTTTGAGGAGGTGATGGAAATGCTGTCGTATTTCACCTATTATGCCCCCACCATCTCCCCCACGCTGTGGACGCTGTGGCCCCAAATAATCGACTGCTACAATGAATGGGCATTTGATTACATGGACAACATCCTGATGGCTATGGACAATTACATCTCTCGGACCACTGATGTGTTCCTCAGTGGGGATCACCTGGCACAAGCCAATCAGGTGAGAGGCATGTCCATGTTTCTAGTCTAGCAGTGTTGTTAAATGGAAGGGCACGCCTGCTTGGGTGTCATTATGCGCCTCACGAGCTTTGCTGCAGTTGCTGCGTGCATGCATTCCAATCAGTGATCTACCAGACTATCGTGAACAGCGCCACCTTTCCCCAAAACGCTGATCAAACGTTTTGCTCGTCCTCCCACCCACCCGTTCCCATTGATGTGAGCCAACCCGCCACACTATTGACAATGAGATGGCATGTTGGTGGACTCCATGCTGATCACCTCTCCCAGCGCCCCACTGCCGCACTCTCTCACCACCCACTCATCTTTACTCTTGTAGATGGTGGAACGTGCATTGACCATGGAGGACGTTGCCGAGGCGGATGTGTTTGCCGCCCCCAAGATCATGGAGGTGATATTGCAAAATTGCCGAGGGAGGGTGGACGCCTGCATCGGGCCCTACACGCAGCTCGTGATGCAACGGCTACCAGGGGCCAAGCGGCCCTTCATGCAGGTAAGAAAAATGAAAAAAGGAGTACAGTATGGTGGGGTCACGAGGCACAAGGTCCTGCTTGGGTGGTGGGTGGAGGGGGATGGGTGGTGGATTATGGATGTAAGGCAACAAGAAGCATGCAGATGTGCAGGGCATAGTCATTTTACTTATTTACAAGTGAGTGACAAGGTGGTTGTGGTTACAAGAAAGATTTTAAATGTTGCATGGCCTGCCTAGATTGTATCCCAGCAGTACAGCCAGGTGGGCCAGCTACCTTTCTGCACCTGTACGCGAACACGCACACTGCACATACTTATCTCAACGTGAGCGCCATCCCAGTGCCTTCTGATGTGTGTGACTGCCAGCAATGCACATGCAATTGAACGTTGGATCGCCATCCATCGTCCTTCTGAGGAGTGTCATCGCCAGCAATGCACATGTAATCAAACATTTGATCGCAACTGCAGGACCTGCTGGTGAATGTGATCGCCAACACGCTGTACTACAACACGGCACTCGCCCTGCAAGAGCTGCAGCAACTAACTGCCCTGCCGGCCTTTTTTGCATCCTGGTTTCAAATGGTGTTTGCCACGCATGAAAGCGGGGCCCCGCGCCATTTCAAACGGTTGCACGACAAGAAGGTGAGCCGCTGTTTGATCTGTGTTGCAAATTGTTGGTCTGTTACTAGCATGCAAATGTGCGGAAAATTGGCGCAAACTGGTGCAGTTGTCCACCGCCCATTTTGCACCCAAATGGTATTTGTACCCAAATGCCAAATGCCCACTGCCGAGCTGACACTGAGAAGAAAGTGTGCAGATGGAGGAGAAGAAAAAAACGAAAACTGATCGTTTCCCCCCTTGCCCTGCAGGTGGCTATCTTGGGATTGAGCTCTCTGCTCAGCATGGGTAGCAACCTCCCCGCCGACCTGCTGCCAGCCCTGCCCCAGCTGCTGCCAGCTGTCATGCGCCTATTGGTAACGCTCAAGCAGCAAGAGGTGAGGGCAAAGCCTTACAAATTCAACCCTATCGAGTGCGAAGCTGTATTGTATGCTGTTAATAAAGACATACGCCACCGCCAGGCTCGCGCTGTGGCATCAAATCAACACCTCCTTTGCTTTGGGGGCCCAAGCTTTAGAACAGGGTACCTTGAGCGCAGCCAAGCATCTCCTGTCCCACATATTCGTGATCTGCCTGCACAACGAGGATGGCGATTACGCAAGCTCAACCATAACCTTCTCCCCTGTATAGGAGGACAAGGCCAAAGAGGCTGAGGAGAGCAGTGACGAGGAAGGGGAGGGGTTTGAGGAGGAGGAGGAAGGGGAGGAGGAGGAGGAGGGCCCTGCAGGAGATGGGGAGGAAGGTGCGCACATGCTGCTGGGGATTTACCGTACCCACAAGGAATTGCTTGAAAAGGCAAGGACTGATCATGATGCCTCCTTGGGAGTGCACCCAGCCGATGATGGGTCTACCCCTTCGTTTTGCATGCCATGGGAGAGCAAAGCAAAAGTGAAATTAAATACATATTACAGTGTATCTGCATTTTAAATTGAAACACTGCACTTCATGGTAGAACGTTCAGGGAATGAATGAATTGTAAGGATTCTCTTGTTCTATTCATATTTCCCCCTGTGCCACCCTGCCCAAGATGTATGTGAGGTTGATGGCGAGGAGTACATGGCGCTCCTGGCAAAATATGAAAACATTCCAACGTCTGTTCGTACGAAATTGACATCTGCATTGTACGGTAAAGAAAAAAAATCTGGGGACGACGGTATGTTTTATATCTTCACTCAATTTCCCTGATCCGCCCTAGATGTGGATGATGCCGATGACGAGGAGTACATGGCGCTGTTGGCCAAGGAGGCGGCTCGTGCGCAGCGGCGGGAGCGGGGGCTGGTGGATGACGACTCGCAGGATGGGTCGGAGGACGAGTGGAGTGAAGAGGAGGAGGTGAGGGGGGGGGATACATGGGTCTTGCTGGGCAGTGCCCTTGCCAAGCCAGGCATGTTGTTTTGGTGTTACAGCATCAATATGCATGTGAGCGTTGATGCTGGGGCCACTGCTTGTTGGCAGGTGCAATGAACAGTCTGGTGCATGGATGGCATGTGCCCGCATGGGCATGTTGAGTTTCTCACAGATCGCCACACCCTGCACCTTGTCAGCCTGCCCAAGGCACAGCTGTATAACACTGCTCATTCAACTAAATGCTATTGTATATATTCAGGACCTTTATATCCACTTATTACTACCTGTACCGCCTGTGCTTCACTCCTCTCAAACGTACCGCCCCCCCCCCCTCCCCCCGCAGGTGGCCACCCCCATAGACAGCGTGGACCCCTTTGTGTTCTTTGCCGAGCAGCTGCACTCCCTCCAGGCGCGGGAGCCGGTCCTCTTCACCTCGCTCACAGCCTCAGCAGACCCTGGCGTGGTTGGAGCGCTGCAAGGCATGATGGCGCATGCGCAGCAGGTGAAAGCCAAGGCAGTTGAGGCGGCAGCGAATGGCGCCTTGTGAGCTGCGGGGAGGCGGAAAGGGGGGGGTGGGGGGGAGGCGCCGGGGGGGGCAAGGGAGCCGAGTGCACTTGGTGTGGAGACACCAGTGGGCAAACACCAGTGCGCTGATGCACGAGGAGCACGCACGTACATTGCTGCAGCAGCAGTGTTGAGCTCACGACAGCGGCAGCAGCAGCAGCAGCAGCGCGTTTGTGTGAGCCTAGTATGCACCCGGGGCCTGCGGCAGGGGGTCAACATGGGGGGCCGGCGGCTGGGTTGTAGCCATTGCACCCACATTGCGGTGCATTGCAGCTCAGCAGTGTTGGAATCATTGTGATCATTTCTTAAAATAATGTTTCGATCACCATGGCCCATTCGTCAAATAGTTTTGACTAAATTCATGGACTTTAAAGACCATGCCATGGCCCCATGGGCATCCAAGCAGCGCTGGACAGTCAACATCCTGGTGCGTTATGACGTGCACGTGTAAAGTTTTGTTCTGTTTCTCTGTAACTCAGCAGTCTGCAATGCATGCCATATGCCATGTATACAACTTGTTCAGAAGTTCCAAGTTGAAGCCGATTGGCATGGCATGCCCAAATTAGCTTTAAGCAATGCAGATAACGGTGCACAACTCTGTTCTCTGATCAGAGTGATATTCTCAGATGTTTCTACCATGAAACGGATTCAGCTGACCAAGATTTGATCATGGTGCGTGTACAATACCAAGTGTGAAGTCATTGACAACCAACGTGGGCCTCAACATTGGAACATTGTTGTTGATGCTTCTTAGACTACCTGATACAAACAGTCAGTGATGTCTTACGACACTCGCCCTCAAGGCCTTGTCAGCCTTGTTTCCGCTAGGCCTGTGGCACAATAATGATGGCAACTGTGGCAAACAAATGAACACGGAACAGTTTGTGAAGTTTAAACGCAAACATGAGCAACGGCATGCCACATCTGTACAGCTGCTGCACCACACTAAGGCTACATCCGTATGTTAAAGGTCTTCCTACAATAATTCCAACCATTCTGGCAGCTGCTGTGAGTGAAGTGGCATGCTCCCACATCCAGCGCTTCAAGAGCCCCAGCTAATACCCAGGCCCTGCTCTAATACTCGTCATCCAGCACGTTCCTCCTGCGCTGTATCGTGACCTTGGTCTTGGTCTGCGTGCGCTCACTAATGTCCTCCAGCATATCGATCAGGCGAGCCTCAGATACCTGAGCAAAGGGTACGGAAAATTGGACTCTGAGGGAGTGTACTAAAGTTAGCGAGCGCTTGGAACACTGGCGCGCTTGCAGCAGAACAACCCGCAGCCATATGGGGCAATGGGTAAACAGGATTTGGAACTGCCACACAGTTTGCCTTTTGCAGGTAGCTACATTCCTGTTCACCAGACATATACTTACTCCACCAGGACCTCAAGTCGCGTGGGATCAATAAGTGGTTCAAACAGTGCCAGGAAAGAGCTGCGTGGCGCCGCATGTGCAAGACCGACTGCTAATCTGGCTGTATTGCTGGAATGCATGTAACTAACATTTCTGTTCACCAGACACATACTTGACAATTAACAGTTTTGGGGCAATAACATTGGCTGCAGCCAACACAGCCAAAATGTAGCCAACAACAACCAAAATGTGTGTCTCATCAACTGCTGTGACTACCACATTCCATCAGACACCTCGCATGTACTTGGCGGTCCAGGCATGTTCCCCAACCGCTTGCCCACCGATTCCCAACACACCTTCTCCCCTAGCTGGCCCCTCTGTGCTGCCGACAACAGCATGTCCTCGATGGACCGCGCCTTGTCAGGCTTCACCAACGCAATGCGGTTCACTGCACAGGGAGAAACATCAGCCGCCGATTTTGGGAGGTGTGAGCCTTGCTGTGAGCATGTGCAGCTTGCATGTGACCCAAATCCAACCGCATGCACAGTGCGTGGGTCTACCCCCACAATACGCTTCAACAATGCGCAAACTTTGGTGAATCCATCTCCCGCATGCAATTGCAGTTGTGATGTTGGCGAATTGTGTCACCGCACCCTTGAAAAATGGGCCATGCTATGCGTTGCATTGCCAGTGTGCATAATTCCTGCACGATGCAATGTCATGTTGCACACCATACATCACCATGCAGCACATGAACATAATCACAGGCCGCCATAGCGATAGCCATTTCGCTGCATGGCTGTCACCACGCACATCTCTCCCGAGCAGGCGGTTGCAGTATGGTGGTGAGCATGGACTGGCGCCTCTCCTCAGCTGCCTGCTGCTGCTCCTGCTGCTGCTGCTGGTCCTCAGCTGATGCAGGCGCCTGCGAGCAAATGGGCACTCAACGGAGACTCAATCACATGTCCAACACACAGTGTAATAGGGATTAGCCACCATAGTTGACCGCACTGCGGCTCTAGACCACCACCGTCAGACGGCGTGCGCCCCTGAGCTCTGCCTTCCATGATTTTGTGTAGCATCACTTGTGTCAACCCTTGGCGCAAAGCAATTGGGGCAGGAATACCCACCGCATCACCCCATCCACGCCAACCGCCAGCGGCGTGTTCAAAGCGACAGGTGCATGCAAGTACTGCAACGTGGGGGGTGGAGGCACCACAGGCAATACTATTGATGGCTTCCAGTTGCTTGCCAATACACGTATGCTAGGCCAGGGGCGCTCCCTCCACGACCCACCTTGCCGCCGCCCCCATATTGCTGCGCCATCAGCTCCTGCATACGCCGCTGGCGGATGGCTTCCAGTTCCGGGTCATCAGCCTGCAGGTGTTGCAACCTTTTCAGAGACACGGCATGCAGCGGAAATTAGCCGAAAAGTGGACTGCAGCGTGGGTCCAGCTGAGCGGCAGCGAGTGGGCGTACCATTTTGTCCTGCTTTCAGTTCAGTCGTTCAAAGACAGAAGCGGATGTTTTATCTCTGCAAAATGGGGAAATGTGTCAGTTGACCTGTTGGTAGACCAAGGCCAACCATGTCTTGGAGAGGTGTGAGAACGTGCTGTGGGTGTCCATGTTTGTTTTGGCACTAGCACCATCCCTTATTCCAATATTCCAATATTCCAAGATGCACACGTAAAAGGATCCATGACAGGAAAGCCGTCGGTTTACAAGTTTCGTAGCAGCCTGCCGTTGGGTGCACAGCTTGTGCTCGCATGTGCATGCAACACCCAAGTATATGCATGCATATGGTTTCGGTGCATGCATACTTTTCGCGTAGCCAATAGGTGACGCACCAGTACAGAGCTGCAAAAGGTGACGAAACCAAGGCGGGTGCACAGGTACTCACGTCGCCCAGCAAAGTGACCTTCACGGTCCGGCTTTCACATCACCCGCAGCTGTGCAAGCAATCTCTTGTTGCAGTGTGAAAACAAGACACAGTCGCTGAGCGCATACCACTCAGTACGCATACACCTGCACCTCTGAGAAACTTTATGCACTTGGGCAGTTGCCCACCGTTTTTGTGCCCGAGTTTTTACCCGTTCAGTTGCCAGGGATGGGGGAGGGTAATCAGGGATTAGCGAAAACATGACAGCACCATTTTTCTTAATCCCCAACATCTGCTCTTTGGACGCTGGCGATCTGTGCATAGTTGCGCACTCCTTTGTTGCAGTCTAAGTGGTGCTGCATGGAGACCTTGGATCAGGCTTCAATCTGCCCTGACCTCCATGGCGTGCAATCCAAGGCAATACTTCCGTAATGGCACTGGCTATGGGCAATCATGCCACGACACCACACCGTTGTCCAGACTAATGCAATGTGTTTGAAGGGGTTAAGTTGCAATTACATTCAGTGTGATATGTTGCCTTGAGCTACTGCTAGCAAATTACACATGCCAAAAATGGCACTAGCATTATGCGCACATCAAACACCCTCCAATGGAAATGTTTCACAATCTGTAGCACAGCCCATACTTTCAACTGATAAAACGGCACTGATATGATGAAGCAGTGCCTGGCCGCATAGGTTTTTGCAGGGCCTTTTTGTAAACACCGGCCGCATCCTGTGATTTGCACAGATCTTTCTCCTGTTGGTGCCAAGCAGAAGCCACATCTCTGTCGCTCAGCTGGATTTCAGGGCTGCTGCTAGCGATATTTACTGGACGCAGTGTGTGGCGCCTTGAAAAGGTGGGCAGCTGAGTGCCGCTCAGGCTGCTGCCAGGCCTTGACAATCTCCATGCATCAAAATTGTGGCAAATTGAATTTTGTATTCACCATCATGCTTCAGGGGTTAGACAGGTGCTAGAAATGGGATCTAGAGCATGATCATTATAAGGCGCGTGGGAGGAACCAAGGTGATGTGTGGGTGCTGTCTGAATGTGCTACAGCATCCATGTTGTACTGCACTGGACAATGCCAAACTTTGGATTCCCCGGTTGTGGATTTACTTCCTGCTCACCTGCATTTCCCAGCTCCTCTTGATATGCACCTCCCCTTTGACCATTGATTGATGCTTGTCCATCTGATCGTTCAGCACCACTCCATTCATTGCAGGCTTCTGCATTATTGCCAGCTGTGACAGAAGCTTCGCCACAGCTCCAGGCAGTGTCTGGCACTTGGCGCCGACCTTGCATGCATGCCCATTCTCTTGGAGAATAAATTGCTTCGCTCCTCAGAGATCTCATCGATGAAGAACATGCATCTGCACTGCTGTAGCCGCTGGACTCTGTGTTGTGCTGATGATCGCCAGATACTGTCTGGTAGGCATTGGTAGTACCACCAGCACTCCTGAACGCAGTACTGGGCCTCCTATGCAGCGTTGCTAGTGGCTTGACTGGTCCACGTGCACTGCCAGGCCTGACCAAGACACACCCTATCCAAGGAACTGGCACAGGCTCTCTACAGCTAGATCCAGTGCTGATTGATACTGTCACTGGGCTAATTTGTGGCGTCTGAGCTGCCGGTATATCAGATACATATTCAGTGTGCCGCTGATCAGCATCACAGTGACGCTGATGCTGCTGATTGGAGAAGTCTTGTTGCTGGGACGATGCCTCTGTGCTGCCGTTCTGTCTGGCATTGAGCAGGCCGGTTCCAATGCCACATGCAGTCCCGCTGCCGCTTAGGTCCTCATGACGAAGTAAATTGCGTGGAGCAACATCAGCGCCAGGCAGGTCTCCTTGTATTTGCACATCCCAGTCAGTATGGAGATTTTGGGCGGTCTTCGTGGCTGTCTGGCCTGGCTCATTGCAGTCTGACAATGGAACAGTAAGTGGGCATGCTCCGGCTGTACTTTCAATTTCCTGCTCAGCCTCCATTTGTTGACATGTGGGCTCAGGGTGAATTCATCATTCCCATCAAATCCCATGTGCACATCCAAATTGGGTGCCTCAGGTGTATCATTGCCCACGCGCTCAGGTGCAGGGCTGGAGCACATGGTCGCAGTTGGTGTGCCATCAAGGGTGTGCAAGCTGCTGATAACATCCAGCACGGACTGCCTGTAAGCTGGCACACCAGTAACTGGATTGCCCACCAGGTTCAGCCATTGCAAACTTGTGCACTTCGCAAGAAAGTGAACCATATCCACGTCCTCCACGGCGTTGTGTCCAAGGTCCAGCTTTTCAAGGTTGTCAAGGTCTGCACAAGTGTGGTGACAGTGATGGCCCTCATGACATTTCAGGATAAATATTAAGGTCAAAATTGCGCGGCAATGTGCAACAGCAATAACTCACCCTTAGTTGCCGCAGGGGTGGGTACCTAATATTCTAATGCTCCCAATCGAACTTCCGTCCAGTATCAGGGTGCCCACTGTCGAGGCCCCCTGCGCCAAGGATTAAACAAGAGGGATAATAAACTTTAGGGGGAATAGCACAAATAAACACCCAGGGAGGCACTGACTTTACCATTGGGTGTTGATTTCCATCGTTGGACAATACAGGGATTGCCCAGACCTTCATTTATTTGGTGCCACTTCCACAGTAGTTCAACACCGGAGGGTGCATGCATATAGGAAAAAATGACATGCGGGTGGATGCGGCAATACCTTAGTTTGTATCCTTAAGTCCAAACAGTCGGCTTCACTGACACTCAAACGCAGGACGTCTTTTAGGGCGAATTTCTGCAGGTTGGACACCGTCAACAGTTGCATACTGCGGTTGCATCGTTGGTCCTTTTCAGGGTGAGCGTACCAGGTTTGAAGTTCTGGACAGCAACTCCTCAAGCGTGTCCTCAAGTGTGTCCTCCTCAGATTCAACAAGATTTGAAGCTGCCCTGTCGCTGGTAAACAATGCACAGCGCGTGTGGGTACCCATGGGTATATAGGGCCCTGTATGCTCGTGAGGGTAGGGGCCAACAAAAGTGTTGTGGGCGGTTACAGGTTAAGCCTTTCTCAGAAGCGGTTTTCAGTTAAAACAGGTTGGAAAACAACCCGCAGCGAAGAAGTGCAGACATTCAAAAGACATAGGCTGACGATGCGAGTTGTCAATATTGTTAGGGTTTTCGTAACTTTAAATCCTCTGAAACCAAGTGACGATATTCGGCACTACCACAAAAGCTGGAAGATGGGTCCTTTGTAAAGTAAACGTCAAGGTTGAAGGTGACGCGCACTGATTTTGCCGGCCAATACTGCAGCGTCTGTTGGTGCAGAGCAAAGAAATAGTGTGGGCCTGTGGTGGGTGCATCCTGCCAGCTGTGCATCAAAGTCAACAACAGGGCAACCAGGTGAGTCTCGACAAGTTGTCTACAAGAAGGCTCGTGCTCCACCAGCTGCGTTGATCTATCCTAACAGACTGCTTATGCACATAGTTGTCCACCGTTGGTACTCGCACAAGAAGGGTGCACTGGGGAGTACTTGCCCCAACATCATGCTCCTTCGAAGATCACATCATGCTGCCTCACGGAAGGCGTATGTTGCGCGCAGGCTTGTGCATTTGGACGTAAACTCACTTGTCTATCGCCATGTCAGGGAAACCAGGCGACCTCGCCATGGTACCTACAGGTGAGGACCGTTAACCACCATTGCACAGCAAGGTTGAATGGCTTGTCAGTTGATACCCTCACTGCTTCAGTATTTATAGGCACTGGCATGTTATGGAGAGGACATGAAAGACGTACGAAATCATATACTTTCAACTTTTAAACGGTGGCTTCACATGCTTGAACCCACCTGTTGTCTCATGCGCTGAGCCTGGGTGTTTTTGTCCTCCCCTTCCCTTGGAACCCACTGCTGCTGCTGCACAGGGGCTGCAACATACCCACAGGCTGGCGCCAACCCCGTCCCTGGGGCGTATCCTGCCCCTCAAGGCTACCCTGCCCCAGCTGACGGGGGATACCCGCCAGCCCCAACGCAAGGGTACCCACCATATGGGGTTCCACCACCAGGCGGATACGCAGGCGCCCCGCCACCACAGTATGGCGCCCCACCACCAGAGTACAACATCCCACCGCCACAGTATGGCGCGCCACCACCACCGGGGTACCCAGGCCAGTATGGTGTGCCGCCACAGGGCTATCAACCCCAAGTACCACCGGTGGGTGCTGATGGATATCTTGTCCACCTTAGGTTTGTATGAGTTGGCAGCATGGGCGCTTGGCGCAGTCGAACAAAGTTTATGCCAACCTATTTATCTCGTTTAAGGCTGGCTCTTTGCTGGGTGCTGATGCCCTCCTGCTGTGGTGTCGCATAGGGCTATACCGCCAACACCTTCACTGTGCTCACGCCCCAGGAGCCCCCAGATGAGCTGTGGTGGAGCCAGGGCACCACGAGGGCGTGCTGCAGGTTCACAACACCATCGGTGGGTTGCGCACTCTCGCACACCAGGCTGACTACGCATCCCCTTGATATCTGAACAGAACCAACTGACAGGTTCAGGGCATTTGGCGCCATGGGTTTTGAAGTATGGCCTGTTCGTGCGCATGTGGGTTAAGCCAGCTGGGTTACACCGGCACTGACCTAAAGCTTGGGCATTCCCCCTATGGCATGGCCTTGGCCACGCCACACGCACTTCCCTGCACTTGCACCCTCGCTTCCCTTGCGTACTTGCGGCTTGGGGGCATGCTGGCATGCACTGACAATGGGCAGGGCGTTGGTGCCATATGCTGGCAAGCGCACTCACTTTCCTTGCGTGCTGCAGAGCGCCTCGGTGTTCTCCCTGACCTGCTACTTCATCGGCATGGGCCTGCTGATCGCCAGCTGTGCTGCCCCCAACAACGGGTGGGCCAGGATGGTCACCCTGTGCTGGCCATACACTAGCTCCTCAGTCAACTTCCAGATGGAGTGAGTTTTAGAACAGGCCATGCTCCCAAGCCAACACTGATCTGTTCCTGACTGCACCTTGAAGCAACCTCTGATCGTGGTGTTGTGGACTGCATGCAGTGGACTTGTGCAGCAATGTTGGGTTTAGCCGCAGGCTGTTGCATTGGAGTCCCGTTTTGTATGCTTCGTGAGGCAATTTAAATGGTTGGTGCACTGTGCATGTGCACCAGGTGCGGATCATGGGGGTCATGGTCAAAGGCTGTGTTGCTGACTTGCCTCACCTCCTGCAGGCTGGGCTGGAAGGGCTGGGACTGCATCAACTTTGAGAACACCTTCAACAACAAGTGCCCCGAGCAGCGCACCGACACCTCCATCGGCTACTTTGGCGGCAGCATGGAGGCCATCGGCATTTCCACCTGCGTCATCAACTCCATCACCGCAGCAGTCGCCCTGGGAGGCGCCCTGCACATCCTCAAGCTGCGCAGGTCCAAGCCTCGCAGGCGCGACGCCACCAGGCAGATGTCCATCAACTCCGCGGTGACCGGCATCATGGCGTACGTCTGCCTTACATGCTTTGCATCACTCGCATGTGGACAGGGGCCGGTGTTGATGATGGGGTGCCTTGTGGTTTTTTCAAAGGCTTATTTGAATAGTTTACGATGGCCAGGGACGTTAACATCTGAACGGCCATGTCGCAAACAGGAGTTGTGGATCCCTCCTGTGCATGGGGGATAATGGAGGGGATATTATGAATTTTGATTAAATGAAACGTATACTCCCACTATGGTAGTATGTATGCGATGCCTAGATGTATGCAAAGTCTATGGTGTGAATTGCTGCAGCTCCATTGCTTGCAAGCAGTACACCAATGCCCTGTAGCTCCATCAGCAACCATCCAATAACACCCGTTCCAGTTTGCGAGCCACTGAGCGGTATGTGTGGGTGCAGGATGACATCCATGATTGTCTGCGGGATTGCCTTCTACACATACGCCATCAACCAGCTGGTGAACTGGTCCAACGACTGGGGCGCAGCAAACTGCCCAACCTTCTCCTCCGTGCAGCCAACAATTGCGGGGTTCAATTTCCTGTGGGCCTCTGCCTGCTCCCTGATTGGGGCAGTGATGGTCAGCTTTGGGTCGATCAACGCTGGCTGCATCCGCTGAGGAATGCTATGCATAGCCACTGGATGGTGATCGAGCGGATGGCTGTGGGCTGGCTTGTTCAGGAGGATGCAAGGATATCTTATACTGGGCCGTTCTCGTAAGGAGCTATGCCAAGGCTTGCGTTTTGGAAGCAGAGGGCGTGCTTGTACTGGATATGAAGGCGAAACCTTGTCAGTTTGGGCCAGCAGACATGGAGCAAATGTGAAAGATTTTCTCCATGGATTATGACAGTGCACAGGAATTGTGCAGAACACCCCACGTACTGAAGTACATAGTGCAAGCAATTTGCTGGTGCATTGCTGCACCCTGCTGATGGATTCTTGCGGAGTCAGACAGTCATGAGTTATATTCAAAATCTGCGTGACCAATGGTATGGTGATCCCATCATGCACTCTTTTCACAGTTACAATAGACTGTAGGTATACTACAATATTTTTGTCAACTGTCCAAAGGTGAACTGTTCAATGTTATTCATTATCAAATCTTTCAAAGCTGAGGAGTTTTGCAATCAACAATCTCATCGGATGATATTCATCGATGAATCAACCTGGTTCAGAGCTTATTTTGACTCGTATTTTGACTTGTAGCGAAAGGGTTAAATCAAGGCAACTGCAGGTTGCCAGGAGCTGCTGCCGAGGCAGTGGTTGTCCACAGTGCACATGTGGCCATTTTTGGTCACCAAAAATGGCCACACTCATGATATTATTATTAATGAAACTCACCCGCCTAGCGCCTGGCCCAGCCACTTGAGCCACCCGCCAAGCTATTGCGGCGCCAGCAACCCCATGGGCCACAACACATCATATGATTGGCAGACAGCTACTAGCAAAAAATTGTGGCAACTCAGTTCAGTGAAGCCTTGACGTCTAATTTTCAAACAGCGGCTCAGCTCACGGTGCCACCTGCCAGGTGGACAAAGTCTCCAGTGACTACTGACTAGTAGTCAGTGGCAGGTTGTGCAAGGTTGTTTACTCCAACAGTGGTTGGCAGGAAGAACATATGCATGCATGCACCCTTTCTATGCCATCAACATACTGGGCTGGATCGGCAACGACGCCAACGAAGTGCACTCTTTCTATAGGCTGGATCCTAGCTTGCGGACACGATACCCAGAATTACAGCGCGACCCGCTTGGTGTTGCCAGTGTTATGTGGGTACTATCACAGGGCCCTCGGGCTTCCTCATGAGCCCTCCTGTCACATAACCCTAATTCCTTTCAAAACCCTAATACCGAACTCCAGTCTGGCGATGGAAGGGGAGTTGAGGTAGCAGAAGAGGCAGGGCTGCGGATGGGCCAGTGAAGGTAGTGCGAGGGCGATGCTCTGCCGAGGAAAGTGTATTTTGCCTGGATGGAATTCCAGCAAAACCACAGCTTGTCCAAGCAGCGAACAGTGGAAATATTGCCACGAGGTCTAGAGCGCCCAGCGCTGCAGGATAACAAAGCGGCTGGGGCTATCATCAGTGCCTGATGCCCACCACTACCGCTGTGGCACCCTCGCAGGTTGAACCCAGCCAGTCACTGTCAAGCACCAAGTTCAACACCACGGTGGTGACTTAAGTGGTGACCAAGTTCAACTAGTTAGGCTATCTAAATATTTTCAAGTGGAATCACGTGACACCTGCAGGCATGCCTAGTAAGGATGGCATCCATACCAACTACGCCCAGTTGTGTGTAGGTTGGTAATGATGTGTTCAATGCTGGCACACTTTAAAACAAAAAAGAAACAGAGCAGCTTCTCTAGTGGTTGCAGCTTTAATCAAGTTTGGAATATGTATGGTGCTTTTCTGCACATACAGCGCAGATGATGATGGTTTATACGAGAAGACCAAAATGCTGCATGTGAAATGGGTTTAAAATGCGCCATCCTGGACGAGTTCCTCATGATTCCAGTTTCCACCCACATACCCACAGGAAGCCATGCATAGAGTCAGAGTTTAAGTATATGCACTTCATTACTTGACAACCACTATTGCCTCGCTGCTCTCCAGAACCTTGATATCGTGCTCAATCTCTCCCAACTGCTTCTCCAAATCTTCCTTCCTCTTGCGCTTACTGGGTGTGTCCAGTGTGAAAGGAATTTTCTGATAAACTTCATTCACATCCTTCCATTTCTGCTGCAAGTGTGACAGGAGTTGTTCGCGCTCTTCAGGAGTCACCCGCAGGCAATTTTGATTGGCCAGTTCCTGCAGCATTTCCATGAATTTGCCCATGGTAACCCATTGTATGATGCAGCAATATGTGAATAAGGCATCCGTATTGAAGCAATAAACTGATTGGCCCTTAGAACAAAGTGTGTGTCATATATACACAACTGCTTGGTATGGAAACATAGGTAAATGCAAGACATTTAAAGCCAGAACAAAATATTTTTCCCCCGCAACCACTGACCACCTTGATCAAGGTCATGACTGAGCAATACCTGTTCCTGTTCATCGATCATCTGTTTGTAGGCTTGCTCCTCCATTTCAGATTTTCGTTGCTGCAAGTATGTTGGGATCTTTCCAAAATCCTTCTTCAACACATAGCGTTTGACTGGTTGGGGTGATTGTGGAAGGGCGGCAACAGCCTCAAGTGCATTTGCCTTCACAAAATTCTTGGCTGTCACCAATCCCATCACTGGCTTCTCCTTGCGGGTTGGCGTGGGGTCCTTGCGGAGGGCTTTGGTCAAAGCCACTTTGGTGGGCGACGAAGCTGGGTACACATAACACAGAGCGGTAAATGGGAAAATAGTAATTTAAACAGCCCATACTGTGTCACACACTGTGTTGTAACACATTATGGAATTACGACAGTTGGCAGGACGCCTGGTCTGGAGCAAACATCCTTGGGCCTGTGAGTCATTGTCACATGGATGCTGGTCAGCTCTAAATATAATATAGGTTAAAATGCATCCATCAAAGGCAACATATTCTAGCCGGCAACCCATGCCAGGGACAAGTGCACAGTCCAGACTTTTTCGCTGCCCCGCAGCTCCAATATACTTACGTGCTGGGAGCACTGGTGCATGTGCATGGGCCTTCAGGAAGAATCTGGGGTCCACAGGCAACTCTTCTGGGGGCAGGGAAGGGTCTCCCATGGTGGCTTTCCTTTGCTTGCCCATAGTGGGCTGTTTTCCTCAGACTTGCTTGGACGCAGGTTACTGTGGCTGGCACACACCTAGTCTGATGGATGTGCAGTTTTTCTTTTGCCGCAATATATACGCCACACCCGCCTACAAAGTGGAAAAACTTCTCAAAGTTATTCTATGCCGATAGATTGGCCTTGGAGCACATGCACTGCAATGATGGCTGCAACCCAAGACCACCCCTAAAAGTGTATGCATTGCAATATTGAAAAGCCACAGAAATATTTACAGATTCAGTTGCTATTACATATTGCCTTGCAAATTATACCAAATTATGCACCCAATATATGTAATGACAATCGGCAACCAGGTGTGCGCACTGTGGCAAAACTTGGCTGCAAGTGTGTACATTCCAAGGCACAATGCTACAGTTGAGTCCCCAGCACATGCCCAAAGACTGAAGTGGGATATGATTAGCAAGCTGTATTGTCATTTACACCTAGCTTTGTTTGTGGGCAGTTTGTGGGCTGTCAGAGACCGGTTCAGGAGAAACGCTCCTCAACTCGCGACACGACTTAACGCTAGCAAAATTAATTAAAACGCATCTTCGCGAAACAAAGCCAATTCGTAAGCGATTTTGAAACGGAAAGTCCCACGCTGAACGTTTTATTCCTGCCTTCCTGTTGGTGGTCTCGTTAGCCGTGCACGATCTATCCAGTAACGAGCTAAATGCTATATGGTGATCCCTCCACAACGCTTCGTTTTGCACTTTAATAAACGCTAACGGTTCACTCCTGAGCTATTGGAAGTAAACTAGCTGTATAACAGTGGCAATCACCGTCTTAATCCCTCGCGCCAAATCTGAGGAGCATTTCTCCTAAACCGGTCTCTGTCACCACTTTGCCTCTGACCTCTGCCCTGGCCTAGGTATATACCCTCATGCGCTGCACGCAAATATACGGACATACCCTTCCTGCGAAGGCTTGGCAAGTAGACGTAACAGGCGCGCGCAACGGTAGAAACGGTGCCTCAGGAGTATTCACTTGCTTGAAGGCTGCAATTTGCGCACTGCCTCTGGTGCTATGTGTTGCATTCCTGGCATCTGTCCGGCATGTCGCGGATCTGGAGGGACAGATGCAACTGCGGAAGTATAAACAAAGCACTGTGCAAGCCGATAGTCGCAGAAGGCTTAGTATCCAGCACCGTGTTGACTTGCACTGTGCCCTTCAGTTTGCACCAAGTTTTGGTTGCAGGGGTAAAACGCGCATAATGTGTGCGGGAGTGCAAACCACCGGTGGAGGAGCCCGGGCCCCCTGCAAGGCACATGCATGCAGTCAGTGGGCATACAAGTACAGTGCTTGTGCGTTGCCAGAGGAATATGCAATCACCACCCACAACCCTTGCCTTGCGTTTTATATAGCGAACTAGCTGCAGGTCTAGGTACATCCTCCATATTCGAGTACCGCCCCACATTGCATGCAAAAAACTTGCTAGCCTGCTGAAGCCCTGCTGAAGCCCAAAACGTGAGTGGAACAACACACGCGTGCCACTATCTTAGACTGCCCAAGTGGCTTGCGTTACCTCTTGTTGAGCCCTGCAAGACAGAGCAGAACACACGAGGTAGCCATTGTTGTTGGCAACATCCGTTCATGTTCCTGACCTGTGTTGAGTTATCATACGTGTATTACATATCAAGTTTGGAACGTAATATTGTGACCGTGATCCATCACTGCCAGGCTCCAGATGGGTCAGTTGTGGCAGGCTATCTTATGCCATTGCACAGGGCCAAGGAGCACCACACACGTTGGGCTCAACTAGTACTTTAGCATGGTTGTTGGACGTGCTGGTGTTGGGTATTAAAGCAAACTCTGTGAAAGCATGTGTCCAACTTGTGGTGCACTTCACCTCTGACACCTGTGATGCAGGTCTGCTCGCTGTGAGCCCTTCGAGCTAGCAAATGTCTATCAACACGATGGCACTGCTTGCTTCACACACCTGCTTGCGGCCGTTCACAGCAGCCTCGCCAACCATCAGAGCTTCTCCCTTCCGTGCCATACGGGTGGTATCACAGCATGGCCAGAGAACCACCCAGCTTGTCAGTCAAACGCAGCAAGGCAAGGTGGCAACACCTTTGCGGGCTTTGAGAGAACTGGCAGGTCGGAACCTGCCACTTGCGGCAGGTGTCAGCCTGCCAATGACCCTGCTGGCTGCAGAACCGATTCACGCGTCAGAGCTAAGTAAGTTGGTATCCAAGCCAGCATCCAAGCCAGCTTCTAATCCATGCCAGCATCCATGCCAGTATCCATTTGCCGCATAATTCACTGCACGGCAGTGCTGTACCACGCTTCTACGCAGTGTATCTTGCCCCTAATCATCCGTCTGCATTAAATCCTCGGCCAGAAACCCACGGCGATTGACATCCCCACATGTTGGACAACCCACGGCCCCGGCAGCAAGGCAGCCATGCACAGGAGGTGAGCAGGAGGTATTTGATAACCGCTGTGCTCCTTGCAGCCGCTGTCTTCCAGCTGGCAGCACTTGATGGGCCCACCGCTGGCTTGATTGCTGCCATCCTCAAGCCTGCCTTCACCATCGCCTCCATACTCTTCATCGTGCGTATCATCATGACCTGGTACCCAGAGGTGGATGGCAACAAGCTGCCGTGGTCCATCGCCTACAAGCCAACTGAGCCACTGCTGGGTGGGACACGGAAGGTCATTCCACCTGTGGCTGGTGTGGATGTGTCCCCAATCGTGTGGGTGGCGCTCATCAGCTTCTTCAGCGAGACCCTGGTAGGGCCACAAGGGATTTTGAACCTGATCGAGCGGCAAGGCGGCCTGTGAGGGAATCGCAGGTGTCAGGCATGGGATACATGCTAGGGAGGGTCACCCTGCGTGGAGAGACAGACCTAGTACAAGTATCAGATTCGCACATCATATTAATAATATGAGATTTTTGGGGCTTTGATCAGCAAGCAAGAACGCTGCTTGGCAAGCATTGCGCCATGCGCAATGCGCCAACGATGCATGCTGGCTGGCCACTGCATAATATTGTATGCTTTTCTTGCATGTGCATGCCTGCTGCAGCATGAACAACTGGGTCGAACCAGGGTAGCATCATGATCAAAGTTGACACGGCATGTGCGCATGCCTGTTTGACTCTCGAAGTTCGACATATACTGAGTGAACGGAATTCGTGTTTGAGGCTCAGCCGCATTTTAAATTGTGAAAGTGACGCTTTCTCTTGGAAAATTGTCAAACGTTGTACAGTGGGAGCCACGCAACTGAGTAAGGTTATTCAGCTGTCTCAGGTCCCCGTGTCGTGCTGTACACACCTGTACCTATCAGGGCCTGCTTACGTGGCTAATTTGGTTTCTATTGGCCCCCCAGCTAGGCCGCGACTTGATAGGCACAGTTTGAAATGGTCAACCAAAGTCAAGCACCTCCTATGGCCATGCCCATAAAAAGGATGTGGATGGGGCGCGAGGCGTAGCGGAGCGCAGCAACGCACTTAGCACTTAGCACTTTGCACCTTTGCACCTTAACCCAAAACCCAAAGGGGTACGGCCCAAGGTAAACGTCTGTGCTGTGTGCAGTCACGCCGGTGATGCAGGTGGCCTTTCAATGGCCTCAATGGCTGTTGACTGCAAAAATGGGTCCGTCAAGATGTGCACAATGCGTTCTCCACACCCTACCATAGGCTGCAAAACCGGTTAAGAACTCGAGTTAGGTATGTAACATAATTTTCGAAAGCAGATGGGCTGGCCAATTGGTTCTCTAACCGTCACTGCAACTTATTTTTTGCAGGTTCTAGGCCAGGCATGTGCCAGCAGCTGACCGTGCCTGGCCAGTACTGCCTCGAACCCAGCAACTCTCAGCCGCAGTAGGCAAATTTAGCAGCTGCACTGACCCGTAAACCAAGGACTGATATGTAAAGAGTCTTTCACTTGTGTAGCGACCCATCGTGTCGTGCCTTGGAAAACATCCTGGGCATCAAAGTGCCCCCCCCGTTTCTGCTCACTGAAACCTTACTCGATTACGTGGCTCCCACTGTATCATGCCTGACAATATACGGTACATTCAATGCATCCCCTGCCCCCGCAGCCCAAGCCCGTTTTCCCCCTTGAGGTCAACACGCGCATGGAGGCCAGGTGGAGGGACGGGGAGTACCACCCCGCCAGGGTCATAGAGCGCAGGAAGCTGCCAGAGTCGGAGGATTATGAGTACTACATCCACTACCTCAAATGCAAGTCCGCACCCTAAATTCTAACCCTAATCGAAGAGTACCCTAAACCCTGATATGTGGACTACAAGTACTGCATCCACAATTGCATGTCCCTCTCTAATCTTTGATCTGAGAGGCAAACCCAGCAAAGCTGCCATTACTGCGTTGGTTAGAACGCACACATGTGCCCAATGGCGCACACCACCTGTACCTGACCACCCGTTGGGAGCCATTGAGGGACCTGTGTGTTGAGTGCAGTTAACCAGCGGACCTTAAACCCTAAACCCTATGGTGGGCTGAGATGGGGCTTGTGATCTGTTGCAGTCAACCGACGGATGGATCAGTGGGTGACCAAGGACGATGTGGACGCATCCTCGGTGGAGCCCCCTGAAGCCGACAACACAGAAGCGGGCAGGTGAGCAGCCGGGGCACCACTGGATGTGGTCGGGATGTGGTGGTGTAGCTTACGCAGTGGTGTATGTGGTGGCGACGGTGCATGTGGCGGTGCTGGTGGCGCATATCGTGATGATGGTGATGGCGGTGATGGGTGGTGGTGGCGGTGCATTTATCCACGCCGGTCACAACCGCATGCAGCTTGCTTACCACCTGTTTTCCGCGCCAGGATGTGCATTCAGAAGCGCAGGCATGGCAAAATGGGCGGCCACGACGAGCGGGACAGTATCAGGGTTTAGGGCTTAGAGTTCAGGGTTGCAGGAGTGTCTGGACAGGCTGCTCATTTGCCGGGGATGCCGTGCCACTTGGCATTTTAGTAATTAATAAACAATTTTAAATTAATACACTAAATAACAATAAAATGATAATGATATTAATACTAATAATTATAACCTTCCTTGTGTGTACCAGGACGCGCAACCAGAAGCGCAAGCACGACGACGGCGACGAGGACGACGAGGGGCACGGCGACTTTGACCCCAAGGCGCTGCGCGAGCACGAGGAGTTCACCAAGGTGAAGAACATAGAATGCATAGAGCTGGGCAAGTACGAGATGGAGACATGGTACTTCTCGCCATTCCCGCCAGAGTACGCAAACTGCAAGGTGCGCGCGTGTGCGAGGGGGTGGTTTGGTTGGGTAGATGCATTCCAGGCAGCTAGTTTGTGGTCAAATGGGTTTATGCATCACAATGGTCAACCCACAATGGTTGACCCAGCTTTACCTCCCCCTAGCTGCATGTAAATGTTGCATATGTATATTGCATATACATACGTTGTAATTCAATCCCCTGCACACCCACATGAGACTAAATACCACCCCCTACCCCACCCACCCCCTCAGAAGCTGTACTTCAGCGAGTTTGACTTGATGTTCTACAAGCGGCGCGAGCCCATGATCCGCCACCTGCGCAAGGTCAAGCTGCAGCACCCGCCCGGGGAGGAGATCTACAGAAATGGGAACATCTCCATGTTTGAGGTAGGCTAGATTACTTTTTCTTATGATGATTCTTATGATGGAAATTTATATGCTTATTCAAAAGATTACATATTTTTATATGTAAATCAGTATATCACACAAATTGCATATTACATTACATAGATCCATGCATGCCAGCAATACAGCCGGTTGTGCAGCCAGTCTTGTACTTGCAGCGCCATCCCTGCACTATTACACCACGTATCTTGCCATGTGCAGCTCAGTCTGAGCTGAGATGTTCCTCCACGTCTTTATGCCGCCTAGGGACATTGCCTTTTACCCTAAACCCTAAAAGCGTAACCTGCGGTTGTTGCGCCCTGTGCCCCAGGTTGACGGCAAGAAGGAGCGGGGTATACTGCCAGTACCTTAACCCCTGAGACGCCGCCCCTGTGCCCCAGGTTGACGGCAAGAAGGACCAGGTGTTCTGCCAGAACCGTATACCCTAAACCCTAAACCCTGAGGCGCCGCCCCCTGCTGCAGGTTGACGGCAAGAAGGAGCACGTGTACTCCCAGAACCCTAAACCCTAGACCCTGAATCCTAAACCCTGAGGCGCCGCCACCTTGCTGCAGGTTGACGGCAAGAAGGAGCATGTGTACTGCCAGAACCCTAGACCCTAAACCCTAGACCCTGAGGCGCTGCCCTTTGTTGTAGGTTGACGGCAAGAAGGAGCAGGTGTACTGCCAGAACCTGTGCTACCTTGCCAAGCTGTTCCTGGACCACAAGACCCTGTACTACGACGTGGACCTGTTCCTGTTCTACATCATGTGCGAGTGCGACGAGCGGGGCGCGCACATCACGGGGTGAGTACAGGTGGCATGTTTAGGGATTAGGGTTTCACGACATGGGCCTGTTCTCCATCATGTGCAAGTGCGATGAGGGGGGCGCGCACACCACAGGGTGAGCGGATGGATGGGATAGGGTGAGGGCAGGGGAGGATCGGGGCGGCGGGATGTGAGGGGTAAGGTTTGTTTGCTATACATCTTCACGCTGCCATGCACCCAGCCTAAGGCCCACACAAGCAGGTATCTAGTATCGATCCCTCATACTGCTGGTACTCTATGCTCCCCCACCCCCACCAACCACACCCACCTCCCACCCATCCACGCCAGGTACTTTTCCAAGGAGAAGTGCTCCGAGGAGGGCTACAACCTTGCCTGCATCCTCACCCTGCCCTGCTTCCAGCGCAAGGGCTACGGCAAGTTCCTCATATCATTCTCATACGAGCTGTCCAAGATCGAGGGCAAGGTGGGCACACCCGAGCGGCCGCTGTCGGATCTGGGGCTGGTGTCCTACCGGGGCTACTGGACGCGCGTGCTGCTGGATGTGAGTGGCTGGGGGAGTGGTGGGTTGGGGTTGGGTGGGGTGTTTGCTGCTGGGTAGGTCACGAGGGCAAGGTGGGTGCTCCATAGCGCCTGTTGTTGCATCTGGGGCTGGTGTCCTACAGGGGCTATTAGAGAAGTGTGCTGCTGGATGTCAGTGGGTGGGGATGTGGTTTATAGAGGTGGTGGGTGGAGGTGATGTGGGTGGTGCGTGTGCTAGAGGGGGTGGTCATGCGGGCAAGGTGGGCACCCCCGAGAGGCCGCTGTCTGACCTGGGGCTGGTGTCCTACCGGGGCTACTGGACGCGCGTGCTGCTGGACGTGAGTTGGTGGGGGGTTGGGAGCGTGGGTGTGGAGGTGGTGGGGGTGGTGGAGGTGGTGGGGGTGTTGTCGGATCTGGGGCTGGTGTCCTACCGGGGCTACTGGACGTGCGTGCTGCTGGATGTGAGTGGCTGGGGGAGTGGTGGGGACTGGTGTGGACGGGGGTGGTGTGGGTGGTGCTTGTGCTAGTGAGTAGAGCACAGGGCAAGGTAGGTGCTTCTGAGCGCCCACTGCCTGATCTGGGGCTAGCGTCATTTAGATGCTATTTGGATACGCGCTGCTGGATGTGAGTGGGTAGGGGGTGGTGGGTTGGAGGTGGTGGTTGGTGGGCATGGGTGGGTGGCGCATGGCGGGCGGGTGGGTGCGGGGCCCGACAGGTGCTGCGTACCTTGGGTGAGGAGATGTACGTGCGTTTCAGCAGTGCAACCAGATTAGCGATCACCCTTGCACAGCTTGCGCCACTTGAAGGGAGTCATAAACCCTGCCCAACCCTTCAAAACCCTTGCGCAGGTCATTGCTCGCCACGAGGGCACCATCTCCATCAAGGACCTGAGCGACATGACCGCCATCAAGACCGATGACATCATCAGCGTGCTCCAGCACATCAACCTCATACAGTACCAGAAGGGGCAGCACGTCATCAACGCGGCGCCCTCAGTCATTGAGCAGTGAGTATTGGCAGGAATGGGGAGGGGGTTGGAGGTGGAGGTGGAGGGGCATGCGGCGGTGGTTGTGGAAAGGTTGGCGTGTTGGTTGTGGTTTTCCATGTGGCAGCGGCGGTGGCTGTGGTGGTGATGGTGGTGGTGGTGTTCAATGTGGTGCATGGAGGTGGAGGTGGGGCTGCTGGTGTCGGTGGTGGTGGTGGTGGTGCACCTTGGGGCAGGGTCATGATCAACAGGGTTGGGCTTGGTGCGGGGCGTGGGATGCAGGCGGCGTTGTTGCACCCAGTGGACACCTGGCATGCGCATTGTGAACATACTGCGTGGCTTATATTGTACGAGTCATAGAGGGCTGGCCAGACACATAACACCATGCACCCCCGTCGCCTGTCCTCCCGTGACTTCCCCTCTTCCTTTCTTAAACCCTAAACCCTCCTCCCCCTGTGCAGCCACCTGAAGGCTGCTGGCTCACCTGGCCTGCTGGTGGATGCATCCAAGATTGTGTGGACCCCGTACAATGCGGAGCGGGAGTATGCAAGCTACAGGGCCTGACCACCTCCCCTAAACCCTAAGGCAGGGCCTAGGTTCTGCCGAGGGTCAGCGCACCCACATACATCTAGAGCAGGAGTATGCAAGCCACAAGGTTAGAAATTGTGCAGGGTGGAGGGATTGGGGCTTGAGGATTTTACCGAAGGTGGTGTTGTATGGGAACAACGGGGCGGGGGAGAGTGCGAGCTACAGGCCGATGCCAGCGCAGCTAGGGTGAAGGCAGTGAACCCTAGCGCAGGGTGTAAGCGACGTTGTCGCCTGCTTGATTGTCACATCCTACAACGTGGAGCAGGGGTATGCAGCCTACAGGCCCCAATTGCTAAAGGGCATGGTGGGGAGTTCAGAGTTTCGCTCTGAAGCTTGAAGAGGAATTGCGGACTATGTGTAGTGCAGAGCAGGGTTTGGATGGGGTTTGCCACTAGGGTTTGCGCAGGTGCGCGTACAATATGGAGCAGGGCAAGGGGTGGGGGGTGTATATGTATGAGGGATGGCAGGCCGTGCGTGACCCAACCCCCTTGGTGTTGGTGCTGCACCAGAACAACGCACTGCAATGCGATAGGGGGTCAGTGCGCACTTTTATGACCGTTCACGTCTTGTCACAATAGGAAGTTTTGGATTCTGCATTTTTTAACCAGCTTGCCCCACATTCTTTTTTGAATAACAAGAAAATTTTAAAAAATAGCATGCATGTGTCTCTATTGGCAGTGAAGTTGCAGTTAAGCAGTAGTAAGGAGACCCGCATCTGGAGGTATAATAGTTGGCGTGGGAGCCACTGCTCTAGGAGTCCCCAGCTATCAGCTGCGCCCATTGGGGTGGATCCTGCAGGCACAGCTGTATATTTGTAAAAGGAAATTAGGATCCTAGCTGATATTCGCCGGCTTGTGCCACACTGTAACAGGGAATGTTGTAAAAACACCAAGTGCGCATCCCAGTGGAGGCCCATGTACGTGAACTCAGTATCAACCTTTCAGTGAAGGGTGCACCAATGCGTGAGGCCATCCAAACTGGTGTGGGCACAGGCACAAACTGGCGTCAGGTACACAGCTGGCTTCCATCCAAACTGCAAGCCTATACAGACAGATTAAAAACCCCTCAACCAGCCCACAAGTTGGGATCATAAAACAGTCATGTAGTCCCAGAGAATTAAACAGTTTAGGGTTTCGAAAGGGTTTGTCTGGTGCTTGTCTTGACTCCATTGCCTGCTGCTTACGTGGACATCCTTTTTGTTGCCAGCGTGGCACTCCGAATCCTGGACCCTGCTGAAAAAGATCATCACCAGATCCCCTTGCCCAATCAAACAGCCGAACTGACCAAACGCTGCAGCAGCACAAAGAACGCTTTGCCCTTATAAGCCGTGCGTGCGCACTACCTTCGTCGCCTTGTTACTCCCTGCTCCGGTTGCGCCTACCCTGAGCCTTTCACAATGGCTTCCTCCACCATGATGAAGTCCGTGTTCGGTGCCAGCCTCAAGAAGGCTGTGCCCACCCAGGGCAAGGTGAGAATCTGCTAGGTGATGCTGGTAGTATCAGTGATACAGCCTGCAAGACCGGAGCTTTTACCGTTGGGTCGTTAGCGTCGTCAGCGTAGAGTGTAGCTGCTGTTGGTGGGGGAACGTGCTGGACGTGTTGGGTTAGGCAGAGTGGGGTTTATTACTTCGATGCCTGCTGATAGTGGCTTGCCATGTGACTAGCTGCACACAGCCGTATCAACACCGTTCGTTTTCAAGTGTAAAGAGTTTTCATACCATGCGTTTGGAGGAGCACTGTTGCATAGTCGTATTCGCGGTTCGAGAGCCTCCACCTTCCATGGGTGCATACGAGTTCTAGAACGTTAGCAATGCTGATGAGATATTTTCTGGAAACTCCTAACCGATCTCTTCCTTATCTGCAGGGCACCCGCCAGGTGACCCGCGCCGCCGTGGAGTTCTACGGCCCAGAGCGCGCAAGTAAGGACCCAATACTGACCCCCCCCAAACCCACCTGCCTTGCACACGGTCGCCAGCCGCATGCCAATGGGGTCGTCACTGCAACCTTATCCCTGCCGAGATCCATGCCCAACCAGCACGCCCTTTTCAGTCGATTCAATTGCTGTTCCAGTGCACTCCTCGACTAGTCAACACACCACTGTCTCCTCCCTGGGTCCCTCCATCGTGCCCCATATCATGCCCCATAACACTTCAAACAAAAACCCCCATGCGCTACCCATTCCTAACCACTCTCCTCCTTGCGCAGAGTTCCTGGGCCCCTTCACCGCCCCCCCCTCCTACCTCAAGGGCGAGTACCCCGGTGACTACGGCTGGGACACCGCCGGCCTGTCCGCCGACCCCGAGACCTTCGCCCGCTACCGCGAGATCGAGGTGATCCACGCACGCTGGGCCATGCTCGGCGCTCTTGGGTGCGTCACCCCCGAGCTGCTGGCCAACAACGTGAACTTCGGCGAGGCCGTGTGGTTCAAGGCCGGCGCCCAGATCTTCGCCGACGGCGGCCTGGACTACCTGGGCAACCCCTCCCTGGTGCACGCCCAGTCCATCGTGGCCATCGTGTTCACCCAGGTCCTGCTCATGGGCCTGATCGAGGGATACCGCGTCAACGGCGGCCCAGCCGGTGAGTGTCAAATATATACCCCCCACAAACTCGAGCTGCGCTCCTGCTGCACAGTTAGTACCACTGCTGCACAAGTAGCACCACGGCCATGTGTACATGCCACCCATTCTTACACGCAGTTACTCCACACCCAGCTGCATGCCCACACGCCACTGCTCACACCCACCAGCCCATTCCCCCCCTCACCCCACTCCTCCACCCATCCCCAGGCGAGGGTCTTGACCCCCTGTACCCCGGTGAGGCCTTCGACCCCCTGGGCTTGGCCGACGACCCCGACACCTTTGCCGAGCTGAAGGTGAAGGAGATCAAGAACGGGCGCCTGGCCATGTTCTCCATGTTCGGCTTCTTCGTGCAGGCCATCGTGACTGGCAAGGGGCCAATTGAGAACCTCACTGACCACTTGGCCGACCCCTTCGCGGTGAGTGGGGGGGCTTGGGACCCTACTGCACAGCCCTGAACCCTAAGCATAGACAATTTGCCCCATTTCCCATCCAATGGGAGAAGCCACGTTGAGGTACAAGATAGCCCTGGCGCATTGCGGTGGCTGCGGGGGTGCACAAGGCCAGACTGTGCTGTACACACACCTCACGTGCTGGTGAGCGCATAGCTCTTGCGCGTGTGCACTGCCCAAATGCAACCTTAAACAACCCTGGGCTGCACGGGGCACATTTCCACAACCCACCATCACCGCTGCGCCCAAGGGCACTATATCTCTGCCTCGTCCATTCCAATCCTGTACCGGCACTGAGGCTCACGCATCATTTTCCTCGGCCTGTTTAAAACTTGCTGACCCGTTTTTCCCTCCCCTTTCCAGGTCAACGGCTTCTCCGCCGCCACCAAGTTCACCCCATAGGCGCCTCTCAGCCCAGCCCCCTGCTAGCGTTGGTTGGCAGCTGTTGATAAGACACCACCACCACCACCATACCATTTTTATGTATCTCCTTGCCGCTTGAGTAGCGTGCTGCATTGCAGTGCTCGCTGTGTAACATAGCCGTTCTTCCCGGGAAACCCCAAAGCAGAATGTGTCAACAATACGCCCACTGCGGTGGGGTTGTATGCATTGAGAACGTGTGGTGTCGTGCACAACTTTCCAGGACCTGGTGTCACTGGGACTGAGTCTCATCGAATCGCTTGGCGGTTCTGTTGATTCACAACCTCATCACCCGGCAGGCCATGAACCACAAAAATACTGCGTACTGCCAAAATGAATGGTTGATCTTCTAAATTTGCGCACGCACGGTAAACTTGAAAGCCAGTTGCTACACCTACTACGCACACGGCTACTGACCACAAGCCGCTGTCCAACTTTCTGAGGAAAAAAAGAAAGGGCACGTGGGTCACCTGACTCTCCGAGGCCACCAACCTCAGTGTTTCTTGTGCACATGTCAGGTCAGCAACGTGCCGCCTTCTGTGAGCCCACAGGCCCCGGGGTTTCTCTTTATTTCTTTCCTCTACCTGCACCTTCTAGAGGAGGTGCCCCTCAGAGCACAGTGCGTGTGTAGCAAAGCACCGCACTCTGCAAGCCGCTCAGCGCCAACTAAAGTATGTCTGAGGCAGCAAGAGACTGCTTCAAGCTTGCTGAGCTGCACAGCTCAAACAAGACTGGCGGCTTCCTCAAACACTATGGGAACAGGGGTTCCATAGTGTAAACCCTAACCAGGAGCCCGGTCATGCCTGCCATAACATAAAATTTAAAGCTAATTGTTGTTTGTTCAACGTCGATAGCTAACCAGGCTGTCGATTACCGCATATCATCACGTGAAAGCCTATATTTAACAACAAAAAACACGCACCAGTTGGCGCACAAAATTTGATGAATCCTCAACCTCCTAGGCAAAATCCAGACCCAGTAATTCATAGCTAGCCCCTCACCACCCCTCCCTGCAAAGGCATCCCAAGTCAACAGTCAGAATAATCAAACCCTGCACATAACCCACTCTATCCTATAAATAATCAGCCATATTTGCCTACATGTATCCACTCCCAGGACTGCCCCGCAATCACCATTCACCACAGGTACCTATTAACCTAGGCCAGCTCCCAGCTCCTGGGCACATACAAGAAGTCCACTACCTTAACACCCATGCCACAAAACCCCCCATCCACCCCACCCCGCCGCCGCCCCAAGTTCAGCTAACCCCTCGCCTCTGTTAGATAGCGATCACAAACCAAACGCGCGCTTTCCAGCTGGCATCCAACTTCAGTACCTAGGTCCGCTCCCTGCGCCTGGGCACATAGAGATAGTCCACTACCTTGACCCCCATGGCGTGCCGCGACCCCTCCCCTTCCTCGTCGCTGTCTGATCCCAACCCTTCCTCATCCTCCTCGCCACCCCGTCGCCGCGCAGGCGCCCAGCGGCAGGGGTACTTGGCCTGGTGGGTGGGGGAGGAAGGGGAGGCTTAGGGTCTAGGGGTTGAAGTGTGGATTATTGGCTATGGTCATGATTTTCAATTTGATCATCATCATAGCAGAATAACAGATCGTTGTTGCAAGCATGATCATCATCATAACAGAATAACAGAATAATGATGAAAAGCCCGCAGCAGTCTTTCGGACCATATTACTTATATTACTTATATTTGCCTTAATATTACTTATATGTGCCTTCGCTATATTTATATTGATTTCGTTGCGCAGATGTGGTCGTCGACCGCCTCGTGATCACAAGGATAGATGGCGAGGTGTGGGATTTAGGGGTAGGGGCGGTATTATACCTGGTACGATGGGAGCGATGGGTTCCCCCCCCCCTGTGGCCCCCTCCACCTTGGGTCCTCCCGCCACTCTGATGGGATCTTGTCCATGGCCAGGCTGTACATCTCCAAATCGCCCTGCACATGATTGGAATTGTACATGTGCTTGATGGTTGGATTACAATGATTGTGATTCTGATGGGATCTTGTCCATGGCCAGGCCGTAACCACAAAAGTCGCTCGAGGTGTGATTGTAATTGTGATTTTGATCGTCTGAAATGTGCATGTCCAGGCAGCCCCGAGTGCAATTATGCTTGCCATCCCATTGCATTCCATTTGCAATTTGACCTGTATTGCGATGATACATGTCCAGGCTGCCATGTGCGCAGTTGTGGTTGCATTGGTTGACACTGAAAGTGTAGGTGAACGACCCCTCCTCCTTCCCTCAATAATAAAAGGCAAACTACCGCCCCACCAATCACCTAACGCTCTTTTGCACCCTGCCCTCCCAACCCCACCCCACCCAGCCACTCATCCCTCCTTGCTGATGTGCAGCTTCAGGAAGCCTTTACACTTGGATAGCCACAGAGACTACAAACCCACCACCACCACTCCACCACCTCCACCCCCACCCACCCACCTCCTTGATGATGTGCAGCCTCAGAAAGCCCTTGCACTTGGGTACCCACAGAGACCCCCAGCCCCAGCCCCACCCCCACCCCCACCCCTCCAACCTTACCCCTCCACCCCCACCACCCCCACGCACCTCTTTGGTGATGTGCAGCCTCAGGAAGCCCTTGAAGTTGGGGATGCGCAGCGAGGAGAAGGCCTCGTCGTAGTGCACGTGCAGCCAGTTGACGCATATGTAGAGGTAGGTGCCAAAGATGGATGACATGGCGGGGGTGGCCAGGAGCCAGTAGTAGGCAAGCACACCCAGGTAGTAGGCAAGCGCCTGGATGGGGGCAAGGGGTGGGGTGGGAGGGGGGTCAGGAGGGGAAAGGGTAGTAATGTAAAGTGGGCATGTGAGGGGTGTTGGGTGGTGTGGTGGGTGACATGGTGGGGGTGGTTAGCAGCCAATAATAGGCAAGCACACCCAGGTAGTAGGCAAGCGCCTGAAAGAAAGGAGGGGATGGTGTGGGTTTGAGTCTGGGGGTAGGAGGAGAGGCTTGCTGGCAAGGAGCAACGAGAGCTTACAAGCATGCTGCTCATCATGAGTCCACACATGGCGATTACACAATGGCGATTACACACATGGTCATCACACACATCCTCATTCAGTGGCACCCCCCACCCCCCACCACAGCACCCCTTCACCACCCCCTCCCATCCCACAGCAGCCCCACCCACCTCCACCCTGGTCAGTGCCCCAATCCCCTCCTCGCATATCTTGTGCCGCGACACGCATATTGCCTCGGGTAGGTCAAACAGCGCCATGGCGTACTTGATGGCGTTAGGGTACAGCCCTAGGGTGACGCGCTCCAGCACCTGGGGCCAGGTCAAACAGCGTCATAGGACCAGGTCAAACAGCACCTTGGGTAGGTCAATCAGTACTATAAGCAGGTCAAGCAGTGCTATGAGGAGGTCAAACAGTGCCATTCTGGTCTAGGGTAAAGGCTTAGGGAGGGCGCCCTTTAGGTCAGTGGAGGAGGGCAGGGCCTTAGGTGCGGTGGGGTCAGGTGGGTGTGGGTGCGGTGGTGCATGTGGGACCATGTAAGAGCGCACACCCCCAGCGTCAACTCCATCCGCAAGCATTGCCACATCCCATCATCCCATCCCCACCCCACACACCATTCCCCCACTCCCCCCACCCCACCGCACCCACCTGCCGCAGCCCCGCGGGGTCAGGGAAGTGCTGCTCCTCGAACGCCATGTACCAGCGGAACAGGCTGTGGTAGCCCTCGCGCCCCACGCCCTCAAACCGCGCGCAGGTCTCCACCCCCAGCTCCAGCAGGGTCACCAGGGTGATGGCGGCGGCCAGGTGGGCGGCGGAGTGGGCGGCGGCGACCAGGCAGCGCGCGGCCGTGCCCCCCGCTCGGACCCTACAAGAAAGGGAGAATCAACTGACGTTTTGTTTATTTTAGGTCAATAACATGGAATTAAAAGTGGTAGGTTTGAGTATGCGCGCAGGTCTCCACCCCCAGCTCAAGCAGGGTCACCAGGGTGATGGCGGCGGCCAGGTGGGCGGCGGAGTGGGCGGCGGCAAACCAGTGGCCCCCGCCCGCACCCTGCACACAATTCAGCAAATGTTCAGTGTTCGGTGCTAACATGATGAAGACACCGCCAACCCTCACAAACTTGCCTGCCAATCTGTTGACACATGACAAGGTGAACGGGTGACTCTATAGCATCAAAACCCCTGGATTTCCATGCCGGGGCATTAGCCCCATCCCTCACCTGAGCACCATGGGCGGCGTGTTCCCCTCCCCACTCATCACCCCTGCATCCTCCCCCTGCACCGCCTCAGACACCGCCCCCACGCCCCCCGCAGATGCAAAGCCATAGGTCATTGAGAACAGCGCCAGCAGGACCGCAAGGGAGACGTAAGACTGCGTGAAGATGATGATCACCGCCTCCCATCCCGATTGGATGAGCACAGCTAGTGCGTCCACCAGGGTGTGGGTCTCAAATATGGAGGAGATGGTGGTGCAGCGGGGCAGGATGCTGACCTGGGGAGGTGAGGGGGGGGAAAACCATTAGGGTTTTTATTAGGGTTTTTAAGCAGGGTTTTGATTGGGGTGATTGGATGAGCGCTGCCAGAGCACTCCCCAAGCGTGTGGGATTTCAAAGATGGGTGAAATGGTGGTGCAGCGCAGCAGGATGCTAATCTAAGGGAAGGGGGGGTTGTATGATTAGGGTTTTGGGTGGCGGGATAGGGTGTGGAAGGTGGATGTATTGGCAGGGCCGCAGATGGCAAGGGCTTCGGGCATACAGCACGCCAAAACCACAGTTTAGGGTTTTAAGTTATCCAGGGCATTTGAGGGTTTCAGGGTTCCGCCCCTCACCACCAGCAGGTAGTACAGCACCCCCCCAAAGGTGTCGAAGCGCGTGTTGTTGAGCCTGAAGCGAGACAGGTTGGTCCAGCCCAGCTTGTGGGAGCGGCGGGGGGAGGGGTAGGATGCGGCGCAGGCATACTCGCTGCTGGGGATGTCTGGCGGGGGGCGCTCCTCCTCGCTGGTGAGGGGCTTGGGGGCTGCGGGGGGTGGTGGGTCGGGTGGGTAAGCAAGGGTGGTGATATACATGCTCGTCTGAAGATGCTCTTGTAATCATATATACTGTGATCATATATACTGTCTGGTGATCAAGGTGACGTGCATACTGTGTACTGCCATCCCCTTTGTTATGGGGTTAACCATGTTCACAGATAGGCTGCCTGGCCACCTATTGACTTATTTTTTATTTATTTGGCATGCATACGATAGAAGTCCACCCCTCCCCCCACCCTCACCTCGGCCCCTGTCCCGGTGCCCCACATCGCTCAGGGGGGCAAACTTGGCGTATGAGAACACGTGGGTGGGGTGCAGGAAAGCGCCCCCCAGCCCACACACCACCAAGTGCTCGGGATCCAGGGGGTCGGGTGGGGATGCGCTAGAGTGTAAATCCTGCTGTGGCGGGGATGGCGGAGGTTAAGTGTGTTGGGGGATGGGTATTGATGCAGGGGGTCGTATATATAGCGAAGCGCGCCGCTCCTGATGAGAGAATCTGCCACTGATCCCCCCCTTCATCATGCAAAGCACACCCTTGACTATCCCAGGGACCCAGGAGTTGCACTGTCCAGCAAATTGCGACAACTCCCTGGGATGCAGAATGGGGTGCCCTACTGGCGTTTAAAAATCCAGGAGTGTCCCCTATTCCAGCTGAAAGCAGCTGCAAAGCATGACACGCCATGAACACCTATCCAAACCCTCCACATCAACCCTTCAACCCTGTTAGCTTCTCACCTTGTCAGGCATCTTGGTGCGGATGGGCGAGGAGGGCACGGTGGGAAATGTGCCCCAGTGCTGGGGACTGGCCGCATCTGCTCCAACCCCCACATTGCCAGACTCCTTTTCCCAGGGATCCCCACCACCCACAGGGGGTTCTGGAGGGGACTCATCTGTGGAGCTGGCGGGTGTTGGAGGGGGGCGGGGCTTGGGGGCCAGGGAGTGGCGCATGTAGAAATGGAGGTCACCTGAGAAATGTGCAAAATTTTGGTTACAGCGCGGTGTCCCAAAAAAGGGTATTTCACTACTAGGGAATCCTACTTTGAACATGCCTACACCAATCCCTACCGTAAACTACACTCCAAACCCTAGCCAACCCCAGTCCCAAACCCTACCTGCCAGGTGCATCCTTGCCCTTCCCTTGAGGTGGCGGCGCACCAGCTAGCACGCGTTCACAAACCCTCCCACACACCCTACCCCAAAACCCTGCCCCAGAAGCCCAGCTGCCAGGTGCCTCCTCGCCCTGCCCTTTAGTGGCGGCGCACCAACTGGCGCACGTCCACAAACCCTACCCATATCCCTACGCAAATTCCTACCCAAAAACCCTACCTGCCAGGTGCATCCTCGCCCGCCCCTTGAGGTGGCGGCGCACCAGCTGGCGCACATTGACAAAGCCATGGTGCGCCCAGTACCAGTCGATGAGCCAGCGGGGCTGGTGGGTCACGATCAGAACCTGGTCATCGGGGCCAAGGCGCTCGTCGGCGATGCGCGCAAAGTACCTGCGGGTTAGGGTCAAGGGATATGGTAAGGGTTTGGTTAGGGTTTGTGGGCCACAGACCACCAGCACCTCATCGTTTTCCAGAAACACGTGCTCGGCTGCGGGGTTTGGCTAGGGTTTGACAAGGGAGTGAGTAGGCAACTGGTGAGGGCGAGGGTGTACAAATGCATCCATTTCCTGAAGTTGCACAAGACGATGATTTCAACAGTGATCCCCCCACCCACCCACCCCACACACACCACCACCACCACCACCACCGCCACCCCCCACCTGAACTGGCACATGTCAATGTCGTCCACCAGCGCAGTATCAAGCGCAAACACCCACCACCCCCGAGGCAGGTGCAGCGCAAAGTAGCTGGCCTCCTGCGGCAGGGCCCACCCCCCCAGCCACCCCCGGTGCAGGATGGTGTCCTGGTACGTCTCCAGGCCGTCGAACCAGTCGTGGTTGCCCGGGATGAGGAAGGCTGTGGGGCCGGGGTGTGCGCGCAGGCAGGCGGCCTTGGCGCAGGGGCGGCAGGGGGCTGCGGGTGGGGGTTGGGTGGGGGATGGGTGGGGGATGGGTGGGTAACACAAGGTTGTGGGCTGGTGGATGCAGGAAGGGTGTTCTGAAGCCTGTACGACTGCATGGTGGGATAGATGCACTTCCCAGCAACACACCTACGCCCTGCACTCCTCCAACTTGGTCGATGCCACCGTATATGCAACATCATGCACCCACTGTACCATTAGGGTACTACCTATATATTATATTATATGGTGAAGTATTTTTCACCCCTCCCAACAACACAAGCATGTTGTATCATGTCCAACCACCCGAACCCTCCAGCCCCACCTTGTTGCCCCTCCGCACTCCCATTAGGCTTTCCGTCACCATGCATTGCCTGCAGCCCCCCTTGCCCCCTACCCCGCCCACAGATACAGGGGGAGCATTCCGGGGGTGCAGGGGGGAGGTCAGGCTTGTTGACTGACAGGTGGCTGGTGTGCACCCCAGGGAGGGGCGGCAGTGCGTCACCGTAGGGGGTGAAAAGGCGCTGCTCATAGGTGTCCTGTGGAGGGAGTAGGTGGCGGGGTATTTGATTCTTGAATTGTTGTGCGAAAACCCTTAGCAGGACCCTACTCAGGGTGTGATCGGGAACTTAGATGCGTCAAACATGCAGACCATGCAGCAAACCATGCAGCAGCTTTACCAGTCATTGGCCTGGACATGCCTCCCCAGTATATCTTGTCCTACCTTGGTGGGCGTGGGGTAGGCCAAATCCCCCCCATGCACCATCACGTCCCCCCTTGGCAGCACGCGAATCACCCTTCCCTGGCGGGGAGACCCCCCCGGGGGTGACCCCCCCTTGGCCACGCTCGCAAATGCGCTCTGCAGGCCACCCCCCAGGGCATTTGGGAAGCTGAATGAGCCCTTTGGGCTCCCGCCAAAGGGGTCAAATGCGGGGGGGGCGGCGGAGTCAAAGAGCGCACGGGGACCCGAAACCTGGCGAGGCCAAGGGGAAGGAGGGTGAGGGTGTTACGTGTTGGACAGCTAGCCAAAATTCCGGCACACACAGTCAAGACATCGTTATCCCCCCTGCTTACCATCAGTCCAAACCCTACCCGTTCACTGGCCGAATACACACATACCCAGCACACATCCCCCTTTCTCCCCTCCACGACACCTACCACAAACCTCCAGCACCCCCTCCCCCCACACACCCCAGTCAACCCCCCACACCACCCACACCACCACCCACACCACCCCACCCACCTCCAGCCAGGGCCGCGCCATGCACTGCGCCACGGCATACGTGGGATCGCCCCCATCCCCAGTGTCAGCCACAAAATCCAGCCACGCCTCCTCCCGCTGCGCCAGGTGTTCAAATGTGAAGCCGTCGCCATCACGGGGGGGGGAGGTGGCGGCGGCGGGCAGGCTGGGGGCGGCTGCGGCCTGAGGGAGGGAGGGATAAGGGTTTAGGTGTAGGGTTTGGGTTGGGTGTAGGGCTTAGGGAGGGTGGGAGGGTTGTAGGGTTTAGTGCAGGACGGGGATTTGTGAGTAAGGGTGTTGTATAGGGTTTGTGCGGAGGGTTTGGTGTGGATTTAACCCCGTTTTTTTTAACAACTTGATTTAACCCCATTTTCTTTAACAAACCCTAATCACCAAAAAGAACCCTAGAGCACAATTGTGGCAACGCGTTGTGGTTGGGAGCACTACATATTGATTGCTGGCTCTGAAGGTCAAGTATTGGCACCCGTATGGAACCTTCGAAGATGAATTTGCAGGGTTGTGTACCATAGGTGGCACTTTTTTCAGGGTTATATAACCCTAACCCCCTGAAGTTATATATAACTCAAAATCAGGGTAGATTTTTCAAATAACCGTTATATAACGTTATATACCTTATAAAGTTATATACCGTTATAAGTTATGGAACACCCCTATAACAAGCAATATTTTTTCACCCGTGATGCTCAGCATACTACCAAAAACTCTAGCCCCAACCCTAGCCACCCTCCCTAGACTCCAAAACCCTGCTCCACCCCTCCAAGTCTCCCTGCATGGTGCGTCTGCCAAAACCCAGAAAAAGTTGATGGACACTCAGCACACCAGAAACCCTAGCCAAACCCTACCCAAACCCTACCTGCATGGTGCGCATGTCGAACCTGCCCAGGAACAGCTTGACTGACACCACCATGTCTATCATGGTCTTGAGCAGGTCTGCCGATGTGCCAGAGTACCAGGGGAACATGGGCAGGAAGTGGGGCTGGGCGCTGGGGTCAGGGCTGCAAAGGGGGGGTAGGGGATGAGTGATTAAGTTGATAATACATGTCCAGCCATACAGCAATAAAGCTATACAGTATGACTAGATCCTCTCCCTGGCATTGATCGTGCCATCTCTGCACAGGACATGGATTGAGGGGGCCAACCCCAACCCTAAAACACCTGCACACCCATCTAAACCCTACCCGATCCCCAAAATCCCTTACCCCTCTCCTTCAATTGCCCCAGGCAGCGGCTTCAGCTCTTCCCACAGGTAGTCTAGGGTGTCCAGCGCACTCACAGCCGCCCCCGAGGGGTCTTTCAGTATGTCGTTCCCCAGCTTGAGCACCGATTCCACCCCGATGGTGACGGTGCGCGAGAGGTCCAGCAGGGTCTGGGAGCGCTGCAGGGTCTGGGAGAGCAGCGAGCGGGGGTGGGGGCTGGTCTTGGTGCTGTGGAGGACCTGGGCGGGGGAGTGGGGGAGGTGAAGATGGGATGGGGGGTTACTAGGTGGTACTTACTTGCATGGTCAACTGTCCTTATGAGCCGTTGCAAGTTTTCCACACTATTCAGGGGGTTGCATGCAGCATTCCTGGAGAAATTACCCATCATCCAAAAACACCTCCCACCCCCATCCATCTCCCTGATCCCCATCCCTAACCCAACCGCTCCCTCAAAAATTTGGTCTTCCATGCAAGGTGTCCATGGTATCCCCACGCACCTCCGAAAACCCCCTCCGCATGCCCAGTCCCTGATGCAACCGCTCCCTCAACCGTTTTGTTCTTTTCAACAAGGATTTCTAGGGTTTCTATGGTATTCCACGCACCTCCGAAAACCCCCTCCGCATCCCCAGCCCCTGATCCAGCGGCTCCCTGAACAGGTCTGCGCTGCTCCTGCGATGGTGCCGGGAGCGTGCGTGGCCCAGGGTGCGCCCAGGTCGCCGCAACTCTGCAGTTGTCTCCGCATGCATGGCTGAGGCTGCGGAGTAGTCTGCCAAGCAGTTGACTGCGGTGGGGGGACGGGGAAAATGGTTGGTTTGCCGATGAAGGTGGTGGCTGGCTGTTCGCACCTGTTTTGAGAGGAGAGGCAAGTGGGGTCGCATGCACGCTCACATGCCACAATACATCACTGTGTTAAAGTCTTCAAGCACTGTTCTCCTAAACACTTTTTTCTTCTCTTTCCATTATTTGACCTTATCCCCAAGCACCACATCAAACACGCATTAGAGATCCACCACACCACCATCCCTGGCTGCACATCCTCCTCCACCACTGCCCCCACCACCTACCACCCACCTGCATACATCAACACCAGGGTGACCCACAGCGTGAACACTGGGGAAACGATATCCGACGCGGGGATGTTGACTGGTCCCCGCCCATCCAGCGGGAAATCCACCGCGATGTACAGCCCCCTGCTGCTGTTGCCCTGCTCAGCGGATGCCTGGCCTGGAAGGGGGAGAGGGGGCAAAGGGGCGGGGTCAGTGCTTTTCATGCAGTTTCCATGTATGTGGGTGCACATGGTGATGGTGCAGTATCTCAAGTGGGGATGCTGACTGGGCCCTGCCAGTCATGCGGACAGTCCACTGCGACGTACAGCACCCGGCTGCCGTTCCCCTCCTCGACAGATACCTGGCCTGGATGGGGTGGAAGGGCAAGAATTGCTGCTTTTCTTGCATGTAACGTAGTTCATGCATTCCCAGCTTTGCTGGCCTGAGCAATGCTCAGTATGCCGCACCCCAGATAATGAGCTAACGCATTCCCAACCACCGTTTAATCCGGACAATCATACCCGCCAACCACCATATATGATCGAATAGAGCATGCAGGACGGTTGCTCCCCCCATATGCACACACCGCAAGCACCACCCTCCACCACCATCCCCGCCACCCACCATATATCACCCAGCTTGAGAACGCGGGGTGCTGGTGGCTGATCACTGGGTGCAGCCACTTGCTACACACGGCAGACTTCAAGCCACCACCAAAAGCGCCCCCTCCCTCCTTCCCCCCTTTCCCACTGCCCATCTGTTGCTGCCCCGCATTGCCGCAGAAGCTGTACCAGGGCAAAAGGGGACTTCTTTAGGGTTTTAGGGTTTGGGGTGTAGGCATTGCCGCAGAGGCTGAACAGGGCAGAGGAGACTCGGTTGCATTTTTGAAACAACAAGATGCAAGCAAGTACGGTAGTAGATTTTTGAAGGTCGAAAACACGCAATTTGTTCTTGCACAAGATTAATGTGGCGATGGTGTTGGTGGGTGGGTGGGTGAAGTGGGCACCTGTAGTATGTTAAGCAGGCCAAACCCTACACTCGAAACCCTAAATAGGCTCACCTGTAGTACGTTGAGCAGGCCAGTGCCAGCGTGGCGCTGTTGAGCACCACGATCTGCCACTTGTCAACCCAGGAGATGCCCTTGGTGTACAGCGCGGGTCGCATCAGTTTCAGGGTAACTAGGAGGGCGTGCACGCCATGGAGCAGGGCGATGGCCTGCGGGGAGGAGAGCAGGTTGTTGGGGTTTTGGTAGGGTCTAGGCGTCCAGGGTTTATGGGTTGGTAGGGCTAGGAAGTCATCAGCGTCAACGACCGGGAGATCCATGTACTATTGCCTGTGGTGTGTGTCCTAAGCTGTCACATGCACTCCAGAGGCAGTGGGCTGCAGACACCAGCTGTGGTTAGGGTTTATGCTTTCGGGTTTGGGCACCAGTAGTGACACAGCCACCCTTGCACCACCACTCCTCCCATCCCCACAGACCCCTCACGCACCGCCAGAGACAGCACAATAATGGTGAGCAATATGGAGATGTCTGCCTTGACAACCAGTCCCAGAGACTCAAGCCACGGCAGGTGATAAAACACAGCACTGAAACCAAATACCCATGCCCCCCCCACGCCCTTCACCACCCCCACACACCACCCCCCACGCCGCCCCCCCTTCACACATGCACAGACCCCTTCCCGCACCCACAGACCCCCCACGCACCGCCAGCGACAGCACAAATATGGTGAGCAGTATGGATATGTCTGCCTTGACATCCAATCCCAGGGATTCAAGCGATGGTAGGTGGTAAAACACAGCGCTGCACAGCCAAAGCAGGTAGGCAGTGGTGGGGTTGAGGTAGGTCCTGTGGGGGGGTGATATGGGGGCGGAGATTTTTGTTAGGGAGCTAGGGCCTGGTATGGAGGTACTGAGGGACAACATGCTGGCAGGTAGGGTGGTATGTGTGCGTGCGGGTGGGTGCGTGTGGTGGCCAGTTGGAATTAAAGTCAAACCCCTAGCGTAGGGTATAAGGCTGTATTGGAACATGAATTTAGGTACCTTTAAAGGTGGGAACGCTAAATGTGCTGAGGTAAGCCCGGGTGTTTTTGGTCTGGCATTCAAGCTACAAAGCTGAGGCGCAACCCATGTAGACAGAATGCAGACGCAGGGTTTTGGTAGGGTTCCCAAAGTGGATGGTGCGGTCACTAGGCTTTAGCGGTGATGCAGGCGGCCAATAAACATAAGGGACTGCGAGTGGTGGTGGTAGGGTCTTTGATAGGGTTTTTGGTAGGGTTTCCCCACCTGTTGCCAAAGCTCCTGCGGATGAGCGGCTTGACATAGAGGTATGCGAAGAAGCAGATGGACCCTACACAAGGGTTTCGGAGGCTTTGAGGCTGTGCATGCTCAGGGCGAAAATGTAAAGTCCCGCAAATTCGCTCTGTGCCAAGTGGGCACAGGGGCACATATGCATCCATATTGCAAAACTGATCCGGGGCCTTGTGGGCGGTTAAGCCTAAGCCTTTTATACCAGACAGTGCACGAACGAAGACTGTTGTTGGCTCCGCCGTACCGGCATGGAGTTTTGCTGGCGTCCGATAAACGTGGTGGACGGGTGTTTGTGTGCAAGCACGTCAGCCATTATAGGCGATAAAGTACCAACACATATGTGGTTGTATGCAGCTGGGTCTGTCAATCGGAATACCGGAGTGGTTTCGACTCTGCTGCAACTTTCAAACGGAGTCTGGGAGCAAGGCATAGGCCCCGGCAGTATCAGGAAACCACTCTGGCCTATCTAGGGACTTATTTCGTGAGGGGGTTGTATGCCACTCACCGAATAGCCAGTACCACTTGCGGTTGATGTGGTACCTCTGCACGATGCTCTGCGCGGGGGAGGGGTGGTGTGTGAGCGACCACGTGGGCTTCAGAGGGTATCAAGCACATCCCAGCCCCATGCAACCTACCTGTGTGCTGTCATGGCAGACCGATAGCACCGAGGCAACCGTCACTATGTACAGCGCGACGTGGGTGTGCTGGAAGGGGAGGTAGTACCCCTTTTGCTGCTCCGTCATGGCTGCCCGCTGCGTGGCGCATCCGTTTGAACTGTCGGAATGCACAGATGGACAGGCAGAGGTCGGAACCGCCCCACGCTGCTACATTGCGCTAGGTAAAAGCCTGCTATTGCACGTGCTGTGACGAGCTGCTCGCGGTAACACTATGGGGTCTACGTTCAAGGGCTTGGACTAGGTAGGACAGTACAGCTGCAGTTTGAAGAGTGGTGTTGGCAGGAATATATTCCTTGTGCCCTGCACGGAACCTATAGCCACGTGGGTCTCATGAGTTTGGTACGTCAGTTTTGGGGACTGCACAACCCGCAAAGCACAACACCACAGTCTATATTCAAATTGGCGGCTGGTATTTGTATCCTGCACTTGCTGACCTCTCCAGCCAGCGCTGCACACATTTGCATGCATGCAAATCGTGCTCTCGGTTAGGCGTTTAGGGTTTAAGGGTTTAGGGTTCAGGGCATGGCGGTTGCTAACTTGGCACAGAGTTGGAAACATCCAAGTGGAACTTTTGATTCCGGACTGGTGCCACATTTGGAGGCCCTGTGTCAATTGCGCAATGTTGGGATAGGCAGACCGTCAGTGCCTGGAACGATGCCGCGTCCATCCCTGGAGGAAACGATCTTGCATCATAGATACATCCAACAACTCGGATACCCCACCCCACCCCACCCACCCAAGACCCCTCTCAAAACCCCACTTCCCCCCCAGGCTCGAAAAAGCACAGACACAAGGCCAGCCGCAAGCTACAGGAATACAGAGAAGCTTCTTCACCACCTTTGCCAAGACCAGGCTCGAATGAGCTTCCACCCACCACCACCACCTAAAGTCCCCGGCTCATCAGCAAACACCCAGGTGCCCTGCATGACAAACATGAGGTTGACACCTTGCTGGGCTTGAATAGGCAAGCGCCGTGGCGAGCAACAGGGGTGAGCAGGCATCCCGGCATAATACCAAATCCACTGCAGTTTGTTGGTGCCAGCAGCATGTGCAAGCGTGTGGACTGCTTTATCCTTGAAGGCTTGCCTCAGGCATGGGACAAGTACCTCAGCTTCCCTTTCGATCCCTCCTCTCTGCCTTCACGTTCAGGACAGGGAACAAGCTCCCCTTGAGCCTGCACAAAGACAAACCCCAACGGGTTCAGAAAAGGGCAACGCAACCCAAAAAGTGCAGGCACTGCTGTGAAGCACCAACTCAAGACTCACCCCCTCTCGTCAAGTAGAGGGTCCAACACGTCTTCTTTCAAAACTTTGCCTGTTTTCTCTGGCGTCATCTGGCATACAGCATCGACAAGTTTCGCCATCAGCATCAGCCCGGTGATCACCGCAGCAGCCACGAACGTCTTCCAGGGGCCGTTCCCTGCAGGGGCAGATCCATAGCTGGTTAGAACCAGGAGCACTTGCACTTCCTGCAGGGACGCTAGCAGGAAGCTAGCAAGCCATGCATCCACTCCCCACCCGATGGCCTCTTGGCAGGAGCTGCTGGGGCTGCTGCTGGGTCTGCTGGGGGGCTGTTGTCCCGGCCTGGGTCCCCTTGTGACATTTAGACCAACAAGGTCTTGGCAAGTCTCTTCAGCTCTTGCCAAAAGTACTGCACAAAGGCACCTCAATGCTGGGCTGTGACGGGCGGCGGTCCCACTGTGCGGTTCACGGCAAGAGTGTGGGGTAGGCTAGTGAAGCTGCAGCTTGAAGAGTGTGTGTTTCTTGGCAGGCTGGTGGCCGGATTGTATTTCAGTGTGCTCTCAGCTGTGGTCCTAGGAGCTATATGGCAGCCCCCCGTTGCGTTTTGGTATGACTGTTTCTGGGACTGGACAGCACGCAAAGCACAACAAACACAGGCATATATTCAGGGCTGGAGCCTGTTTCTGTATCGTTAACAATTTAAGTTCTCAGGCCAAGCGCTGCACATATATGCATTGCATTTTGCATGCATGCATCAGTGCTCAGGGTAGCTCTACTTGCATGCATAGAGTGCTCTTGAGTAGCCCTTCGGCAGTGCAGCACAGCAGCGTTATTTTTGGTTTGTGGGTGAATGCACGCTTTTATGGTACTACTGTGCTCGAGAAAGCTTCAGAAAGCTGTCGAACAGGGTCTGGTGACGCATGCATGCATTGTGGCACTGTCCGCATGCAAATTCCTATTGGTGGCCAGCTTATCCACACCCGTGTAGGTAGAGCTATACTATTGGACCATTCCAGGGCTTATCCATATTCTTAGCAGGGCAAAGCGTGCCCAGCAGCAGCCCCAACACCCAGTTGGTCCGCCCAGTGGCTCTGGGACCCACAGGCCACAGCCAGGAGCAAACATCATATACTTGCGGCAACATATTGCGGAGTGGACTGCGGAGGGAGTTTCCTTAGTTTGAGGACGTGCGGAGTAGGTTATGGAGAGGAGGAGATTTGGGGACTCGCACGCAGCATGACACCCTCCCCCAGGCCCCACTCCCCACCCACCCACCACTAGCCCCTCCCCGCCACCTCCCCCCCTCCCCTTGCCGCCATGAAGTTCCTCCTGGAGGGTTTGACCGTGTACTTCCCCTACGAGTACATCTACCCTGAGCAGTACAGATACATGCTGGAGCTTAAGCGGGCGCTGGACGCACATGGACATTGCCTACTGGAGGTATGTGTGCATGGTGGTGTGTGTGTGTGTGTATGATGTGGTGGTGGGTGGTGGTGGTTTGGGGGGATGGGAGGCGGGCGCTGTAGGTGCACGGCCGCTGCCTGCTGATATGGGTGTGGGTGGTGGTGGTGTGGGGGGATATATGAGGGGGCTAGACGCACATGGCGACTGCCTGCTGGGGGCGGGTGGGTGTGATTGTGACGAAGGGGGATGGAAGCGGTGGTGAGTGGGGATGGCTGGTAGGTGATGGGCTGGTTGGGTGGTTGGTCGGGCAGGTGTGGATTGGAGCTGAAGCACTAGATGCACTAGAAGCACTAGACGCCGCTGCCTGCTGGATGAGGGTGGATGGTGGTATTGGGGGGTTGGTGTGTGCGTCAAAGGCCTCAAACCCCTGGTGAAAACCTAGGGAACGGTTCGCCCCCCTGTGTGCCACCCACCATCCCGCTCCTGCACCCTCACCTACCCCTTTCCCCCTCACCCTCCCCCCCCCTTTCATACCACCCACACCTCGCAGATGCCCACCGGCACCGGCAAAACCATCACCCTGCTCTCACTTATCACCTCCTACCAGCTGGCACACCCCGAGGTGGGCAAGCTCATCTACTGCACCCGCACAGTGCCCGAGATGGAAAAGGTGCTCACAGAGCTGAAGGAGCTGGTGGCCTATCGCACAAAGTACTTTTTAGATGCGCCGGGCGGGGCCCCGGGGATGCTGGCACTGGGGCTGAGCAGCCGGAAGAACCTGTGCATCCACCCGCAGGTGTCAGGTGGGTGGGGGTGTGGGGTGGGGGTGGGGTGTTGGCGACCATGCAAAGGCTGTGGTAAACTTCGGCGCGCTCCCTGCCCCAAGCCCTGCCCATGCACTATTTCTCCTGGCACGGAGGGTTCCAATGAGCGGTGTGGTGCACATGGCCTGCCCCAAACCCTTCTTCAAACCCTACTTCACCCCTGCAGCGTGTGGGCAGCATTGTTGGTGGGTGCTGCATTGCTGAGTGGCAGGAAATGCCAATGGGTCCCCTGCCCCAAACCCTGCCCCCCAGAATCCGATTCCCCCATGCACTGGACGATTCTTGTGAGAGCTGCGACGCGCAAGGCCTGCCTTAACCCTGCCCCAAACCCTATCCTAAACCCTACTTTGTCTTTCTGCAGAGGAGGGTTCCCGTGAAAGCTGTGACGCAAGGTGCCGGCGCCTGACCGCCAGCTGGGTGCGTGAGCGGGCCACCCGCGACGAGGAGATTGAGACATGTGGCTTCTATGAGGGGTTGGAGAGGGCAGGTGGGGGGCGGGGTGTGTGGGTGGGTGGGGTGTGGATGGTGGGGGAAGTAGAGCGAGGTTGTGAGGTGGTCATGAGAACAAGATTTGACATTTACCGAGCATCCTCCACCCGTATACCTGCAGCCGGAGGCTGGACCCTTGTTCCCAGCACCCACACATTCACACCCCACCCACGCATGCACACCCCACCCACACGTGTCACAACCACCATCCACCTACTCATGCAAGCCTCCCCTCCTCAAATCCCCACACCACCACCACCCCGCAGGCAGCGACGGCAAGATCAACCCCGGCATCTTCATCATGCACACACACCTCACCCCCACCATCATCCACCTACACATGCACACCCCACCCACCATCACTACCATCCACCTATATATGCACACCCCACCCACTCCACCACCACCACCACCACCACCACCACCACCACCACCACCACCACCACCACCACCACCACCACCACCATCGCACCTTACCACCACCACCATCCACCCCGCAGGCAGTGACGGCAAGCTTGACCCCGGCATCTACACCATGCACGACCTGCGCGTGTGGGGGCGCAAGCAGGGCTGGTGCCCCTACTTTGCCGCGCGGCGCATGCTCGCCTACTCCAACGTGGTAGTGTACAGCTACCAGTACATGCTGGACCCCAAGGTGGCTGGCGCGGTGACGCGGGAGATGGAGAAGGAGTGCGTGGTGGTGTTTGACGAGGCGCATAATATTGACAACGTGTGCATAGAGGTGAGACCCCGTTAAGTTTTCCATCGTGCGTTACTATCTCAGGGCGTGAGGGATGGGGGTGGGGAGGGAATGGTTTTGATTGTCTAACGCTCCCCTGCTGCCTCCCCCCAGGCCCTCAGCATGGCAAAACAAAATCTAATCTATTTTAATTTTTGATAACTAATTTAATCTTGTAATTAAAATTTTAATTTTCTTGCGCCCCCCCCACCACACACACACTCACCCAGGACCTCAGGCGCGAGCCTGCACCAGCACTGCTGACCTTGTGAAATCCAACTTGTTTACCAGTTGATACAGCAGTGCATTTGCTATTCAATGACAAATAAACGTTTTAATCTGTTCATCTCCCCCCACCCCACAGGCGCTCAGCGTGAACCTACGGCAGCAGACCCTGGACGCCGCGGGCCGCAACCTCACCCGACTCACCGCAGGCATTGAGCGCAGCAAGGCGCACGACGCGGCCAGGCTGAGGGAGGAATACCAGCGGCTGGTGCAGGGGCTGGCGGTGCAGGGGGCGCTGGGGGCTGGGGGCGGGGGGGACTTTTTGGCTAACCCGGCGCTGCCGGACGACATCGTGCGGGAGGCGGTGCGTGGCTGGAGAGCCTAGTGAATCCCTTATTTGAAACCCTAGAGATAGCGTGTTGGGGAGCTTTGGGCAACCCGGCGCTGCCTGATGACCTTGTTCGGGAGGCGGTGCGTGGCGGGAGAACCTAGTGAAACCCTAACGGGGGCTATTGGAAAGCTGTAGTGGAAAATGCAAAGAGCCTTGCTTTGTTGAACACCTTGTGAGATGCCGGTGGCATGTGTACCCCATCACCCACGCCCAAATCCACCCACCGCACCATCCACACGCCTCCCCCCACCCTCCAGGTCCCCGGCAACATCCGGCGAGCGGAGCACTTTGTTGCCTTCCTGCGTCGCTTCCTGGGCCACCTGCGCACGCGACTTTCCACCAACACCGTGGAAAGCGAGACGCCGGTGCAGTTCCTTTCAAGACTGCAAACAGCGGTGGCCATCGATGGTGCGCTGATGGCCCACTATAACTACTAGCGGTCACTGCTAGTATAGTGATATTGTGGTTTGTATATACCCTGCGCTTCTGCTACGCCCGGCTGACCTTGGTGTATAATACCCCAATTCGTCTCTCACCGCAGGCTGACCATAAACCTCATGATCCACCTTGCAGCCAGCTTGCAGCGAAAACTCCCTGCTTTTGCTATGACCGCCTAACCTCGCTCATAAAAACCCTAAACCCTACCCCCTCCTGCACATAAGCCCTTACACCATAAACCCTAAACCCTTGCCCCCCCACTTGCAGCCAAAACCCTGCGCTTCTGCTATGACCGCCTGACCTCGCTCATGAAAACCCTAGAGGTGGTTGACACCGACGAGTACTACGGCATCAGCCTGGTGGCCGATTTTGCAACCCTGGTGGCCACCTACAGCAAGGGGTTTGCGATAATCATAGAGCCATACGACGAGAGGCTGCCCTCGGTGCCCGACCCCGTCATACAGCTGAGGTGGGTGGCGGGGTATGGGGTAGGGTTTTTGTTCAAGGCCTGCTGAATCCTGTGGGGGGCGCTTTTGATGGAGCCGGTGCTAGGGTATCCAGCTGATGCACATGCCAGGTTTAAGTAGGGTATTTTTTTTCCATTGAATATCATTATCATTTCATACTTTTAGTTGTTTAATGTTTTTATAGGACTCTTTTAGGTCATAAAATCCCAATAATGGAAGGCTGCTATAGGTGCGGACCCCAGTCCCTTGCCGAACCAGAGGTCAAGGGTTTGGTGTGCCGTTTGATGGTGGCTATTACAACTAGGAACAAGAGTGTTTACCACCGCATACCTCCACTCAACTCGCACTTTTCCCACTCCAACCCCTGCAGCTGCCTGGACGCCAGCCTTGCCATGCAGCCCGTGCTGGCCAAGTTCCAGACGGTGGTCATCACCAGCGGGACCCTGTCGCCCATCGACCTGTACCCCAAGCTGCTGTCATTCAACCCGGTGTGCATACAGTCATTCAACATGACGCTCACAAGGTGGGGCATGGGGTTTTTGGCAGTTGGGTCTTTTGTAGAGGGTTGTTGCAAATGCCTTGCGATTGTTTTATGTGGATTGTGCTTGCAGTATCCTTTTTGTGTAGCCATTACAACATGTCCATTAATAGGCAGATGGTTTGACATGAAGATTAAGGACAAAGTAATGAGCCAAGCTGGAGGAAGGTGCCCTTCTCAAGGATCTATTCTTCTTTCTCCTATCCCCCTTCACCCACCCGCCCACCCTTTGCAGGGACTGCCTGTGCCTCAATATGCTGACACCTGCCATTACCCTTCACAAGGGTGCACACTGTTCTCCCCTTCTTTCACCCACATGTCACCCCCCTTGCAGGGACTGCCTGTGCCCCGTGGTGCTGACACGTGGCAGCGACCAGCAGCCCATCAGCACCAAGTTTGACATGCGCTCCGACCCAAACGTGATCCGCAACTACGGGCGGGCCCTGGTAGACCTTGCTGCTGTGGTCCCCGATGGCATCGTGTGCTTCTTTGTGTCGTACCTGTACATGGACAACATCGTGTCAAAGTGGAACGACATGGGGCTGCTGCAGGTGGGTTGAAGAACCCGACACCCTGCACCCTAGGGTTGGGAGTACCTGGGGCCTTGGGCCCACCGTGCCAATTAACCTCCCATCCATTTACAGCAGATGATGCGGCACATGCTTGTCTTCATAACCCTGATCACCACCCTGATCATGACCCTCTTCATCACCCCTTCCCCTCCCCTCCCCTCCCCTCCCTTCCACAGGAGATGATGCAGCACAAGCTAGTGTTCATGACCCCCTAATCAATACCCTCATCATGACCCTAATCATCACCCCCTTCCCCACCTCCACAGGAGATGACGCAGCACAAACTGTTGTCATGACGCTAACCATGACCCTAAGTATTACCCCCTCCACAGGAGATGATGCAGCACAAGCTTGTGTTAGTAACCCTAATCACTACCCTGATCATGACCTTGATCATGACCCTCTCCACAGGAGATGATGCAGCACAAGCTGGTGTTCATCGAGACCCAGGATGTGGTGGAGACCACGCTGGCCCTGGACAACTTCAGGCGCGCGTGCGACTGCGGCAGGGGGGCAATCTTCTTCAGCGTGGCCAGGGGGAAGGTGGCGGAGGGGATCGACTTTGACCGGCACTATGGGCGGGCGGTGGTCATGTTCGGGGTGCCCTACCAATACACATTGTCGCGCATTTTGAGGTGAGTAGGGGGGCGGGAATGCGCCCTTTTGGCGGAGTCAGGAGGGATGTGTTTGGAGCCGTGCTGCTTGCAAACACTGGTTGGTGGGACTGCAGGAGTGGGTTGTGTGCCACCACGTGCAGTGCGTGTGTAGTGGTTTTTCATGTGTTCCAGCGGTACAGCCGGATGAGTAGTTCACCCTTGCATGGCTTTGCGCCACTGACTTCTGTGCTGGCAGGCCCCGCCCCATTTATGCACATGTGGAACTCCATCACATGTGCCGGTGGCCAGTGCCAATCAATACAGCAGGGAAAAGAATCGGGTTCCCTTGCTAATCAGTGTGGTGTGCCAGGCTTAACCCGGAACCCCATCATTACACCCCAAAACCCTCCAGGCCTTTCAGAAATGTGAAACTCTGCCGCAGGGCCCGGCTGGAGTACCTGCGTGAGACCTTCCAGATCAAGGAGAGCGATTTTTTGGCCTTTGATGCGGTGCGGCAGGCGGCGCAGTGCGTGGGGCGTGTCATTCGCTCAAAGGCAGACTATGGGCTGATGGTGTTTGCAGACAAGAGGTATGTGCAATAGGACTGGGATGAGGCAACACGACTGCCTGCCTGGATCACCACAGCCTGCCCAAACCCTTAATGCGATCACAAGTGCTAGCCCCTTGACACGAGGGGCAAGCTGTCCATTTGTCCTAAGCCATAAAACCTAGCCCTCCTGTTCAGCCTCAACAGGGCCATGACAAGCGCCACAACCTGCCCACCCCTAATAAGCATTACATATGATAACTGTTTTATTTATAATACATCAAAAATATATTACAAATAGTGCAACAAGCGCGACAAGCTGCCCGCCTGGACCACCCCAAAACCCTAATACCGACCCTAAACCCTACCCCCCGCCCCAGGTACCAGCGGCACGACAAGCGCGACAAGCTGCCCGCCTGGATCACCTCGCACCTCAAGGACTGTCACCTCAACCTGTCTGCGGACATGCTGGTGCACATTGCGCGCCAGTTCATGCGCGACATGGCACAGCCCTATGACCGGATGGCGGTGGGCAAGGCGCTGCTGACTGAGGAGGGGGTGAATGCGATGGCAACCGCGCGCGCCCCGGGAGGGGGGTGAGGGGTGGAGTAGGGTGGGGAGCAAAGGATAGGATGGTGGTGTGGTGTTGCGGCGGTGGTGGGGACAAGGGAGTGTTATATTGCGCCAGGTCACGCGGGACATGGCGCTGCCCAAGCAGTTGGTAGGCAAGCCGCTGCTGACTGAGGAAGGGGTGAATGCCATGGCCACCCCGCGGGCCCCGGGAGTGGGGTGAGGGTTTTGGGGTCGGTATTAGGGTTTTGAGTGAGGTCTTGGGTGGGGTGGGGGGCAAGGCGCTGCTGACTGAGGAGGGGGTCAATGCGATGGCCACCGTGCGGGCCCAGGGAGGGGGTTGAGGGGTGGAGTGGTTTGGGGGCCAAAGCAGGGGGTGGTGTTGTGGTGTTGGGGCGGTGGTGTGGACAAGGGAGGGTTACATTGCGCACCAGCCTGTAGTACACTGCCATGGGTGCACAAGCCGTTAAAACAGCTTGAAATTGACCCAGCAGAAGCTCAGCCCACTGGTTTCAAACAGACTGTCATGACAAATTCTATTGTCAGTGATTTGAAGGGGGCAATTGCGGTGGGGCTTGCCAGCGTTTCAACCTGCTGTTCTGGTATTTGTCTCATCCTGTTTGTTCTTTTATTTGTGCACACAGTGCACCTGTCAGCTCGTGTGGGCCACTGTGAGTGCAAGCCTCAGCAAGTGGTGTACCGTACACCTTGGCATGTCTGTGTCTGTGACTGGGAGCCATGACAGCCCAGTATGCACATGCCACAGTGGCCCAGCAATCCCATGGTGCTCGAGTGCCACTCGTTAGTGCATAATCACGATCGGATTGTACCCTAGTTATACCTAAACTCCGCGCGCCTTTGTGCAACCCTTTCCTTTTAAAGAAATTTTTTCTTTCTAGCCCAGCGGTGCCGTTCCACCCTTCTCATTGAGAAACGCCACTGTTTGAAATAGGTAACCTAGTGGTGCTCCCTAACTCCGCCTCTGTGCATTCCTTTTCTATCTTCCTTGTCAAATGGCACAGCGAGGCAACACCACAACGCGTGCAATGCGCTGCAATGGCAGCGCAGGCAACACGCCCTAAACCCTACACCCTACGCCACAGGTGCCCACCTGCAAGGCACCTGCCTTCTCGTCTCTGCTGCCTAAGCGCTCCTGCAAAGCTAGCTGCACACACGAGAACTGAACAGTTCTATTGAATGACCTTGACCTTGAACAAAACATTCCCCTCCAGGTCTGCTCACCAACTCTCCGTCAAGTGGCCCCGCCCACGATCGCACGACGGGACACACCTCTGTCCCGCGCCTGCAGGCGCACCATCCACAGCCACCATACCGCCACACCACAACCATTAGGCGCAGCGTCCTGCTGGCGACGCTGCTGTGGGTGGTGGCGGTGGCTGCCCCAGGGGGGGTGGGCTGTGCACACTCGCGTGCGGCACGAGTGCTGGCGGGTGAGCTCAGGGTGCACGTGGCGGGTGACCTCAAGGGCGCCACCCCCACCAACCACCCGTCACTGAGGGGAGGGGGCTGGAGCCAGGCGCAGCATACAGAGGCAGGGGATAATGGCGATCGCGGGCTGACTGGTGCGTACACACCGCCTACAGGACCCCCAAGATGGTCGACTTAATCTAAAGTCCAATTGCCATGCATGTTCATGATAAAAATATCGCGTAGGGGCACTAGTACTGTGCGCATGCCTGTGCAAAGTGAGTCGCAAACTAGCGGTGTAAAACGCGAACCTAGGCTGCCCAGCCCGTACCCGTGCATCGTGCATCTCACCACGGTACTACTAGTCAATGCCGTTACATATCATGTATAATCAGTGGCATGCACGACTGCCATACCCTATGCAAGCCCATGGCGCAATTGGACCTGCCCAGCAACCTTCCAGATCTGCAATCAAGCCCCGCGATGGTGAACTAGCTCCCCTGCCTGTTCCTCGTGCATAATCGGCCAGACTTACAAGATTTACAAGGGTTCTGAAAGGCAGGTAATTCCTCCAAGTCTTAGATCTTAGATCGCTTTTTTCTTCTGACATACCTATTCCTTCCATTTGCAGATGGTCAGGCCTCCCGCCAGCTGCTTGCCAAAAAGAACCCCCCGCCCACGCCCCCGCCCTCGGCCACGCCCTCACTGGCCCCGCCCTCCCCAACACCACCATCGCCGGCGCCCCCCTCCCCAACACCACCATCGCCAACACCACCAACCCCCAAGCCACCATCGCCAACACCGCCATCACCCAAACCCCCATCGCCCCAGCCGCCGTCGCCCAAACCCCCATCGCCCAAACCCCCATCGCCCATGCCACCACCGCCATTCCCCACGCCACCATCGCCAACACCGCCATCACCCAAACCCCCATCGCCCAAGCCGCCGTCGCCCAAACCCCCATCGCCTAAGCCCCCATCGCCTAAGCCCCCGTCACCCAAACCGCCATCCCCCAAGCCACCATCACCATCCCCACCATCACCAACACCCCCATCTCCAATGCCCCCATCCCCCGCACCTCCTTCACCCACACCGCCA
>JAULBX010006775.1:0-122805 GCA_032358255.1 Heterotrichella gracilis | reverse complement strand
GCCAGGAAAGAGCTGCGTGGCGCCGCATGTGCAAGACTGACTGCTAATCTGGCTATTTTGCTGGAATGCATGTAACTCACTAACTAAGTAACTATGGAGCAGGGGCAACCTGCACCTTCCCATTCAGATGTACACCCAGGCAGCATGTATCTCCCCTATGGTCGACTCCCCCCCTTTGTTCCTGCTGGTTGTTCAGCCATTTCCTGGCCAGACGCCGGAAAAGACCTCCTGCTAACCCCAGCAACACCCTCACCCTCTCGTTCCTCCCCTTGCAGCTGAACGTGTACCGCTGCCTGATCGACGTCGCCCAGGCACTGGAGTACATGCACTCGGAGGGGGTCATTCACGGGGACCTCAAGGCGGCAAATGTGATGCTCAAATCATCGCTGGGGAACCCCAGAGGGTATACCTGCAAGGTGGGGAAAACCCTAGAGGGTACATGTTACCTTGGACTTGGGGCAAAAACCCTAGCGATTAACGGGCGGGCGAGGTGGGGCCGATTATGGAAGGGTTATGCAACGGTTGGCAGCTACAGGTCATGTGTGCTGGCAATGTGTGTCAATTATAGGCAGCCTACAATTACACACTGTACAAAATCGGCATAATATTATGTAAGAATCGTTTTGCATAAAATCATCCACACACACAGAAAAGTCTATAGCCACAGGCATGTGTGAAAGCAACCAAGTGAAACATAAAGCCCCAATTGTGCACACAAATAATACATGGGCTTGCAATCGCCACCTCCTATGTTACTGCTCTCACCATCACAAAGCATGTGCGGCGCAAAATCAAACAATATTACATCAATTCACAGCTACATCAATTCATACCGAAACACCCTTACACTCACCCCATCCCCATGACTCCCGCCCCCTCCCCCCACCCCCACACTGACTATTCCCCCTGCCTCTCCCCCCCCCGCAGGTCGGTGACTTTGGCCTGTCCCGCCAGCTGCGCCAGGGCCAGGAGGCCCTGCACACAGGCACTGTGGGCACAATGAGCCACATGCCGCCGGAGCTGTTGGTGAACCGCAGCCTCACCTTTGCCGCAGACATCTACGCGCTGGCAATGATAAGTGCGTGCCTGGTGGGGTGGGGGTGGGGGGGGATGGGTGCATTGGGTGTGGGTCCTCGGTGGGGGGTCACGGGGTTCTCCTTCCCCAATACCTTCACTGCAGCGGTGGACCCGCTTATTTCCTTTTGGCCGTGTTAGGAGGTGCCCCGGGGATGGCTGTGTCGCGGCTGCGCTTGGCAAATTTCTTGGCTTTCCCTCTCATCCCCATCCTCACATACCCCATGTGACCCCGTCCTGAATTCATGGTATATGAGGAAGGACAGGAGTGAATTCCTATCATTTGCGGCGGTTACGCCCTCTTCCTGACCCCACGCACATGTGGCCCCGCACCTCCCCTCCCCCATGGCCTGAGCCACCCCTGTGTTTTCCCCTCTGCGGTGCATTTCCCCCCTGTCAGTGTGTTTCCCCCCCTGCAGTGTGGGAGCTGATGTCTGGTGAGATCGCCTATGATGGCATGAGCACAGGCCAGGTGTTTCTGGCACTGTCAGAGGGCAAGCGCCCCGCCATTCCCCCGCACTGCCCCTCCCCCTACCAGCAGCTCATGGTCCAGGCCTGGAGCAAGGACCCCACCGAGAGGTAAGGATTAGAGTCTGGGTTTAGGGTTTGGGTTTACGGTGGTGCAAGGCAGGAGCAAGGGTCCCACTGGGAATTGGTGGTGCTGTGCTGGGGAAGAGGGAGGAGGCGGTCAACCGGCCATGGGTGGCCTCTGTGTAACCTGGGCTGCCCAAGTACAGGGTGCGGCGTGATGCAGCCACGACAGTGTATCGTTGCCCACATGCAAAAGCACAACCCTAAACCCTAAGTCCTGTGGCAGACACCAAGATGCATCATTGCGCCCCCGCCCAGCAGCGCCGCAGGCCTGTCAATGCACCCCCCAACCCCTGCCCTCTAAACCCACCCCCCGCACCCCCCACAGGCCCACCGCCGAGCAGGTTCTGTGCGTGCTACGCCGGGAGTTCAACAAGTGCCGCCGCACAAGCGCAGACCTGCCCCGCACAGCCATGCGCCGCAGAGTGGTCAGCTGCGACATCCTCAACTCTCGCCCCACCCTCCTGGCGGCAGCAAGCGGTGTGGAGGACTCGTGCGTGCAGTCCCTCCCCTTGGTGTCACAGTCCAGCACACCCCTTGGTGCCCAGGACCCTGTCCAGCCCACCCCCTCCAGGCCCCCCCAGTCCCCCCCCTCGGCCTTCACCAGGGCCAACTTCCCACCAGCTCCAAGCTTGAGTTCAAGCTCAAGCCTAGGAGCGGGAGCGGGCCCACCGCCGGGGCTGCCCCCCCGCCCCGTCTCCATGTCTTACGCATCCCCCGCCAGCCCCACCGCCGCCGCCATTAGCCCGCGCACAGTCCCCACCATCGCCACCTCCATCCCCACAGCCGCTGCCACCTCCCGCCTGTTCCGCATGTCACCCACCCCCACCACCGGCGCCACCGGCAGCTCCCCCGGCCGCGCCAAGGGCATGCCATCCCCCTTTGTGCGCCTGCGCCCCAGCATGGAGGCTGAGTTTGCACCTTTGCTGCCTGAGAGGTCCATAAATGTGGATGATGGCAAGGTGTGGCCCCAGCTGCCCCCATTGGAGGAAAGGCCCAGCCAGGAGGCGCATGCATGGGGGTCACAACCAACCAAATCGCGAGGGGAGGTACCCAGCTGATGGGAGATGCGGTCCACCAAGCGCATCCAAGCTGCACCTTGAGTTTTTTCCCGCCATGCAAGGGTGCTCAACCCCGCTATGGCTTTTTTCTGTTTTTGAGGGCGTGGTGGGTACAGCCAGGGCGCAATCGATGCTGCAAAGCATGCGCAAAATAAACGTGGAGTGCAACGCATGCACGCGGCTAACACAAGTGAGGAGGGAGCGGGAAGGGGGCAGACTGGCTGAGTCACATGCAGTGCAGGCGTGCAGCGTGGCATGACAGCAAAGGCGGGGTTGGACTGGAAGCAAATCTGAACATCCCGTGTCCAGGCCGCCCTATGCAACTTCCCCTGGCAATGTTGGGGTCTGCAATACCTGCTACACTGGGGGGGTTTGCCTCTCTTTCTTTCGTTCAGGTGGGGTCGTGCCCTGTTTCATACATACGAGTTCAGGGGGACAAGTGAAAAGTGGTGTGGGTGGCCACACAGAGCATGTTGCAATAAACAGGGCACTGGTTTGATACGTGATGTATGATTGAGAACAGAACGCTGTGTGGATGAGAGATTGTGCCATTTATAATGTTGATTGCAGTTGGCACGCTGCGAATGATACTGACCTCTGAATGGCATTTTTTTGTTAGTCTTCAGGGGGTTTCGTCCCTGCAGCTGCTCCTCGGACGCTTCATTTTAAAGGAGATTGTAGTGTGGCGGTTTTGCTATGAAAGCCACCTGGTTTGGGCTTTGAACTTTACAGAACTTTTACCACTGCAGTCATCGTGGTTTGGGTTTTCTTACTTTCTTACTTTGCTGTTGCTTCCTTGATCGAGAATTTTGTGATCAGTCTGTTGTTGGGTCCGCTCATTCCACGGCACAAGTCCACATGTCTAGGGAGTCTTCAAGAGGCTCACTGTCAAATCAGTCAAACTAGTGATCTCATATGTGCAGTGCACCGCCCATAGGGCATGTCAGGCCATCAGGTTCAGAGTCTGCATGCTGACGGGGTCCATATTTCTGATAGTTTTTTATTTAAACCCTTACGCCTGGGAAGCATCCACTGGGATATGATATGGCATATGACTTACTGAATTCATATGAATTCAACAGGCAGTTTTCAAGATCAGATATATGCCTTAGGATCTCTGTTAGGGAACTTGCAACCAATGCCATCGCATCTAGACGTCTACATTGTCAATAAATGGATGTTTTTGCTCTTGAGCATGTGTTGGCAAGCCTCAAAGAAATGATTTTTAACGTGCACTAGGCGTGCACCGGTGGTTGCGCTGCAGTCAATATGTATTTTATGCCAACCCTGGTGAGCCACTTGCATTTATTGCATTTGCAATTGTCAACTTGGGGTTCATTTCCAAATTGGTTCCAAAGTTTGGAGCATGCTGCAGACCTGTATCGCAGTTTTGAGGATTCAACGAGTGTAAATAGATTATGATCTGCGAGGTAACCACTCTCGGGAAGGAAAGCAATGACATTGCACCCTTACCGTAGTTTTGACCAATTGACTAAGCAATTGGTGGTGGCACTGTAATGTTGTGGGCCCCAACAGCTGAAAAGACAATCAGCTGCCTCAGTATTGAGGAGTGCAGGCATGGCCCGGGAGTCACGACTTGCACAGAGTCATGTCTGAGTGACTTGGCCCCACTCAACTGACGTGGCCCTTACTTTGCTCCACTGCATGTGACTTATTGCATGCAGTACTGTACGCCCTTAACTCCGCCCTTGTGCTACAGTGCTTGATTTTCTGTTTGTTTTTCTCAATATTGCTGGCTCACGGTGATACTGTTGTGTGTGCCGTGTGTGGTGTGCTGCTCTTTTTTGAGAAACAGATTTGCTTACATAAGAAACGCTCAGCGGTGTACTCAGCAAAAGCCACTAGCATGGGCAACACACCAAATTGCATTAACGTCACCGTTCATAAACTTTTGAGGCACCTTTATCTAGTGATTCTATGATACTTGCACCCAAAGTACCAAGAGCACAACGGGCAAACAGGCCCGAACCATGCCAACATTACCCCAATTTGCTGCTTTGTTCACCCAAACACGATTAACAGGTCAGCACGTACATTCAAACACTCAGAAAAGCCATTGTAGAAGGCCATACACAGACAAAGGCAAAAACCGTAAGTGGCTATCATAACGGTGTTCCATATTGGTGCCCGCACGTTGAAAACACACCTGAAACAGTCAATAGCAGCTGATGCCGTATCAGCTGGTCACTACACAAATTCACACTCACTGCCCTGCAAAAACTGGTCACCACACCCAGCCGGGGTTCAATCTGCCAAGCACACTGCTGCGCCGCAAGCTGCCAACTCTCTGCCTGCATCCTGAGAGACGCGCAAGGTGGAAAAACACCCACTTGAGGGGTCGCACACAACTTTGATATGTGAGCTGAATATGCTCAACCTTATCAACACCCAGGGCAGTGATGCAGCACTGTGTAGCCGCTGAGGGCTTTACCAAAGAGCGATCTACAAAAGCCTCAAAATCACCAGCATGCGTTGATACATGGTTATCGTCAAAGCTGACGGCAAGCTGTCTGTGGTGGGGAGGCAGTCACATGATATCCAAAACGCCCCAATTTCAATTCAAGCTAGGCTATGTACTACCCAAGCTCCAGGTGTTCACCAAGCCCGCATGCCAGTCAGAATCTCTGCCCACATCACAAAGTCGCCCAGCAGGGAGTATGCAGGGTAGCCGAAGGTCGCAGGCTTGTTGTGCTCAAAGAAAAAATGACCCACCCACGCACACCCATAGCTCACAACCGGGAGAGCGACCAGCAGTGGCAAGACCTGGAAGGCCAGCGCGTACCATGCCAGCAAGATGGTCAAACTCGTCCCCACGAAGTGGAACCGCCTGTTCACTGGGTCACGGTGTTGCCCTGGCAGGAGCACGAAGTGATGTATGAGCAGCAGGCGGTGTGGAGTTGGCGCCAAAGAGAATAAGGGGTCCACAGGGTTCCAAGCACGGGAGTGAAGTTTACTTGCCTAGGTAAAAGGGGTAGAACGCCGCGAAGTCGGTGTACCCTCTTGACGAGATGGGCACTTTGATGTACTTGGGGTTTGCGACAGGTTGCCCCATAACTTGCTTGAACACAGACATGGCGCTTGGAAAGCATCAAGCTGCATAGCAAACAGTGTCATGAATTTTCTTCCTGGAACCAGAGTGTACGGTTGTGGGTTGGTGCGAAAATGGGTGGGGTCTTGTTAGCAAATTGACCCAGGAGCGTATGGCACAACATGCCACAGGAAAAGGCCTGGCAAGCCTGGGTTGTGAGCACTGGCATGCGGATGCCGGTGAGGGTGGAATACTCAGCAGTGCGCCTGCAGGTCGCAGCACTTGTAGGCGCAGAAGGACTGAACACTGAGAATCAGGGCGGTAATTTTCAGGCGTGCAAAGCTTTGAAAGAACAAACTGTTCCTCTCACCAGCTCAAGCCGCTTGGCGAACGCCGATGCCTGCACTGGTCAGCACTCGATGGGGCCAGACACCAGCGAGAATCGTTTCAATCAAGAGCGGCTACACTCTACTAAACGAGACCGAGTGAGCTCGAATGGCTATTGACTAGTAGGGTCTTTGCGTTTGTATGTCAAGCCTGTGGGTGGTGGTGCCACCACTGCGCAAACGTGATGGCTAAGCGTTAGCCAGTTGGCCCAGTGACTGCATGCATTACTTGCGATCCAGCTTCTTGTCGTCCTAGTCAGGTTGCTGACGTCGTCGGTCCATCACCTAACTTCGGTGCAAGTCTTCGTCCCTACTGGGTTTTGGGCAGCAGGCACTGCGGATGTACGACAGTGCAACTGGCAACTGTGAAAGCCTTTCACCCAGCAACATAACGCCTCGTCTCGACTTTGATCAACATAATCGACAGCGCCCACTACGCGGAAGAGTAACCTTTCATCAGCTGGACTGTGGGTGGACTCCCAGCGCACCGCTCATAAGTTGCCTCGAAAGGAATGCGTGCACCTATATGCATGCATGCTTGAAGGTAAAGGTGGGGTCGCAGCAGCCGTTTCCATAGGGCTGTACCACGGTAACTGCAGACAAGGTTGTTATTTCTGACCGTTTTGCTTTGCACTTGTGGTGTGCTCGGGTGGCTTTCTACAGCCAATCAGACATTGGGCAGCCGCCATCAAACCGGAGCATCACCACCATCACTGGCCGTCGAGCTTCACTTTGTTTGAATACTAGTCATGACAGTACCCGTGGGGTTTGAACTGTTCGGAGGCGTGGACGATGCTGGCGTTCCACAGCTGGACCTTGCCGTCGAGAGCACGCTGCACACCTTTGTTGATGTGGCGCTGGTCACAGACAGCGGGCCTCAGGGCAGCGGGACAACGTACATCACGTCAAGGTAGGACTTTCAACCACGAACCACTGAGCCTGCCATACTGCTTTTGCCTGCACCAGCAAGCAGCGGTCTGATTGGCATATATTCCCCTGGACTCCCACTGCGGCCGCCAGCTAATTGCCATCATCAGGGCCGACCTGTGCGTACCTTCTGCCTGACCAATATCCGCCCTTTGCTTCGTAACCTGGCAACCTTTTGCTACTCGCAGGCGGCTGATATGGGTGCACAACAGCGACGCAGCCATGGCCTACAGCGTGCCGTTCGCCTCCATCGTGATGCATGCCATCTCAACCGACCCCGAGTCCGAGCAGCGGCCCTGCATCTATGCCCAGATAGAGGTTGACGCCGCTGACGTCGCAGCATCGGGTGCTGCTGGTGACGAGGAGGGCGACGACGCACCTGGCGGCTATGGCGACGACGACGAGATGGTGTCTGTGGACGTGCGGCTGGTGCCAGCTGATGCAAGCTCATGTGCGTCGCATTTCCTCCTGCACTGCACTTGTGGCGCAGCACTTTGAACTTACTCTTTACCCGTACGTTGGTTCCATGCCTCCCCCATGTTTTACTGTTCAAGCAAGTGTCTAGGGCCACCAGCAGCGTCTGCACCCACCCTTCCCCGCCTCAACCACTGCTCCCTCCCTCCCCACGCCCCCTCCCCGCTCACTCCCCTCCCTCTCCCCTCCCAGTAGACCGCTTCTTCGCCGCCATGTGTGAGGCGGCGGCGCTTAACCCCGACGGCGACGAGGGCGACGCGCAGGGCGGTGAGGGCGAGCCTGGCTTTTACTTCAACCGCGAGGAGGCGCTGGCTGGCGCCGACCCCGAGCTGCTTGCGCACTATGACGCGCTGCTGCAGGATGGGGCGGAGCTGCAGCAGGTGATTGCCCTGACCCTGAACTGACACCCTATGTTGATGGGCGACCCTTGTTGGGGTGGTGTTGGCTGGCAGAGCTGCAGCAGATGGTTGCCCTGACCTGACCTGACCTGACCCGACACACTGCGTTGGTGGGCGGCCCTTGGTGGAGCAGTGTTTGCACGCACTGACTAGTTGCTGTCTTCTTGATTGTCTAGCCTTGCTTCCGCCAGACTGCACCAGCTGCCCTACCCTGGCAGGGGTTCACCTCCCACATTGTGGCAGTTGCCGCTTCACTGGTTCCCATGCGCGCCTGCTTACACGAGGTTATTTCTTGGTACAGCTGGTTGGTGCTGACCCCGACCGGTTTGAGGACCCAGAGGAAGACGATGATGGGGTGCAAGGGGAGGGAGCGCCTGCAACCAACGGCCACATACAATAGCCCCTGGTATGCGGAAAGGGCACTTGGCAAGCAATCGGAAGCATGCCAGGTGGCAAACCAGGATGCAAAGTAAGTGCGCAATTCATATTATATTGATACATAGGTGTTGAACCACTAGCGATGCTTGTCCGGGCTCTTGTTGTACTTATGGTTCACGCATAAACAAGCACGTAGGTTATTTGCCACTCTGTGTGCCGCGCGATGACGATCCACAATCCAGTTTAAGCCAGTTCTGCTACTGATAAACCTTGATGATACACTGGACCAATTTACTGAGCGCTTGTCACAACTACACCTGCACCTAGGAGGCACTGCTTCGCACAACAAGCACACATGTATTTCCATGGGTAGCTAGCGCTGCAAACAGCATATTGTTGGTGTGTGTGTGCGTGGCTGATGATGAGAACTCACTTCTCATTCATGCGTGTCAGATGAGGTAGCTTGCTACCGTTGATATTACCACTTAATCTTCTCTCTGAGGCCCGTCACCACACACCCCATGTGACTGCACCACCATGCATGCACCTGTCATGTGGACCACTTGCGTGTACTTAGGCACCCATTGTGGGCAGGTGGTGGGCGCAGCAGTGCATAACGACACTGGCCACTGTCATCGTCCGTTGCCCTTTAAAAGTAGTGACTAATCGCATGGCAAGAGGCTGTGCAGCTGTGGTGTTGCAAGCGGGGCTGCCAATGATTACATTTTCATATTTGCTACTCTCGAGGTTTCAATGACGACACTCACCAAGATCTCTGAGGCTTGCCCCACGCCGCGCCCCTCAGCATGTACACCTGCCCTACATTGAAGTCTTCTGGCTGGCTCCATGCATCTTTACCGTCACTTACTGCCATTTTCCCGTGTGCAGATGATGTGCCAAGGCAGCCCGGCTTAAGCTTTGCCAGTGGCGACCAGCCGAGGGTGGGCTGCATGAACCCCAGGCGTGCACTGGTGGTCAGCCAGTCAGCCTCTTGGACAGGGACTGGCAGACACATTAAATAGCCAGCCATTGTACGCATCTCTTAGAAGTAAGAATTGGCTGCAAGTAGTTAGCTTGTGCGTGGTGCAATGCAGCAGGCACGTGCTGTGTACAGTATTTTTCCGGCATTTTTTGATCCAGTTATCTCCTGCAACTAGCTATAATCTGTCTTTTTCCGGTAAATTAGGTATTAAATACCATACTATGCCAATCCAATGTTTTGAAAGTGACTTTTTTTGTTCATTTGCCTACGTGCACGCAGTGTCTGCCACTGTGGCAACCTTGAAGGTAATTCCTGGGGGCGCAATTACCACTAACTTAACTTTTTAGTTCTATTGTACTGTGCTGGCAGCCACCAGTTTTTGAACAGTTTCTGCGGGTTTTTCGAATATTGTCCTGTGACACACCATTGTGGCACTGCCCTCGGGGGTCTGAGACGTATACATAGCATGTAGAAGTAGAGGATCTCAATTGAGATTCCCCAAATATTACCGCAATAATAATTCCCCTATAAGTGATGGGCAAAGAACACATTGCGGCACGCCGCATCATGCATCAGGGCCTGCCGGTCACTGTGGCGGCTGGAAACTTGTTTTGCAGCTGGCTGGCAATGTTTGCTATTTGCCTGTTTGTAACAGGGCAATAAGCCGATGACGGCTTGGAACGCTTTTTGTTTGTTTGTTTATAAAGGCATCTGCCAGAATTTGGTTAGTAACCAAAATGGATACCATATTGAAAACCACGTCAGTCATTCTGGCAAGCTTGGAACCGGGCCCTAGGGATGGAACCGTGCCCTCAATAACGATGGAGACTGCGTTACTTACTAAGCAGTCTCAGAGTACGATAGTGTTCATCCGCTGTGCCTTGACTGGTCACCCTACACTAATTAATGCACACAAAACAAACAAACAAAAGGCGTTCCAAGCCGTCATCGGCTTATTGCCCTGTGTGCCCCTGAAGGGCACACATTTGGGACTTAAAGTCCACAATGTCATGAAAAGTATAGTGAGTAAATAAGTCTCGCATACTGGAGACATCAGAAATCAACAGACATAGAGTCCATCAAAGACAGAAGTGGGTGAATAAGTCTCAAACTAGAGACATGAGAAAATATGGTGGAAAAACCAACAGCAAGGTCTGTGTGGAAGCAGGATGGGAGCATAAAAGTGTCACTACGAGCCCTCCCAGGGTCAAACTGTCTGTGGGAAGCAGCACATAGCTGACTGGGTGCAAGCACAGTCACAGGTAAGGTCACCGGCGGAAGCGGCAGTACGGGCATGATGAGGGGGGTGAGGGTACCGGTGCTGGCAAGACTCTGGACAATAGGGGCCTCGAAGCTTGAGCAAAATAGATGGATGATGTTGTGGAAGGTTATCCCCCGGCGTGGTGAGTGGTCCTCTTGGCCAGAAAGGAGCTCGGACTCAGGCTGGGTGACAGTGGTGGCCTGGTCGTCCGATGCCATCTCGACGACGGGTGTCCTCCCGTTGACAGCAGTTTGAGCGGCCTCCCAAGCTTTTGCCAGAGCTTCAGCTTGAGCGTGCAGGTCGTTGCACAATTGGAGAGTGTTGGCTAGTAACTGCTGGATGGAGGTAGTCGCGAGGAGGTCGGACTGAACCGTTAGTACCGGTTCGACAGTCATGGCTGAAGTGTCCATGGTGTGGACTCACAGAGCTCACCAGGTGATAGTTCTTGGTTGGCGATAGATAATTATAAGAGGAACTACCAAGGGAAACGGGCGGAGAGCCGTGGAGAAGGCGAAGGAAGTATGCACAGGCGCAAGGAGATGCCGTCAGATGGCCCGACGGCAGAGCAATTAATGCACACTATGGCTTACAAAAGCAACCATCAAGGGGCGGCCAGGCCCTTCCATTGAGTGCCTGATACTGCACCCCGCTGTGGCGTTCCCATCCTGCGGGCCTTTCTCAGCGCCTCTGCCTGCCTGGGTCCGAAGAGTCCCTCCAACCCTCCCCATGCACCTGTTGAAAGTGCAGTGCCCGGCCCGTCTTGACACAATGTGGCACCCGCAGCACGTCCTAGCACCAGATCCAAGCAATTCCAATCCATTTCAGATGCACCTGCCACCCACCCCACATCCCCTGCAGCCACCCCCCACACCCCAACCCGCCATGCCCCACCCCCATCACTCCAGGTAGGTCAGCAGCTGCGCCACCAGCCACTGGATGCGCGGGTCGCTGCGCATGGCCTGGCGCCGGTCGGGGAAGGTCAGAAACTCCCTCACGGCAGCCGCCAGGCCGGGGTTGGCGGCAAACGCTTGGCTGATGGCTGGCTCCTTCAGCGCTGCTGACATCTTGGTGCGGGTGCCGGCGGGATCGCGGGCCATGGCGGCGGCCAGGCGGCCCTGGGTGTGTGAGAGCGGGGGTGAGGGGTGGTGTTGGGACCATGTGAGTGCGCCGGGGCGTGGTCTGGACATCCCAGCGTTATGGCAAAAGAGCATTGCAGGTATGCTTCCCGTGCGAAGCGGTGGGGAGAGACCTGCAGGACCCCACCCAATCACCCGGCATAATTGAGCTGCAACTACTCCACAATGCGCATATGCGCCCCCCTGCTACTGCTCCCACACAATCACTCCACCCCCAGCACCCCACCCCATTCCGCCAAATTTACCCAACACCCCACCAGGCGCCACCACCGTCCACAACCTGCTACGATGGCACCCGTTCCATGCACCCCACTCACCCTCCACCCCCACCACCCACCACCCACCATGAGCATCTCCGCCTCATCTGGCGTGGGCACCTTGCTCCCAAATCGCGCCGCCAGGTCCCGAATCATGGGCGACTGGCTGAACACAACGCACATCCGCTGGCGGAACACGGCCACCTGCAGGGTGTAGGGTTTAGGGCTGGACAGGACACCCGCAGGGTTAGGGTGAAAGGTTGGACAGGCCACCTGCAGGATCTGGTGGTGGGGGAGATGTTGGCACCGTGTGAGACTGGATGTGAAGTGCTATTGCCACTGGCAAGTGAGGCGTGTGTGTGTTTGCAAACTCCAGGCCAAACGCGCTCACCCTCCCGCCCTCTGCCCCTTGCCCCCCACCCCACCTCAACCCCGCCCCTCACCTTGTCCAAGTCCCCCTCGCAGCGCGTCTCTGCCTCGTACACCTTGCGCAGCTGACCGCACAGATCCTGGTACGCCCTGGATAGGGGGGATGGGGGCGGTCGAAGGGCTGGCAGGGTGCAGGTATCTCATGTACACATGCGTCACACACCGGTAACAAAGCGCGGGGATGCAGTGCCTGCAGGGTGTCCCCAAAGCTGGTGCCATACAGCATCACCAGAGCTGCATGCGAGGTACCGTAGCACCGCAGCTGCATGGCGGGCAGCGCCACAGCTGGCTCGTGGTATTTTGGAACAAGGGCACGTTGCCCTTGATCCCGCATGCAGTCAAGCTACCCACCAGGGCCATGCAGCACCCATGCATCGTCCAGGCTGCACGTGCAGGCACCAGCACATGCCCCAAACCAGGGTCCAACCGCAAATACCCTGATCAGGGTACACAGCTCAACCACCAAAACCTGAGGCGGCTAGCCTGAGGCACACGCCTGCCCCTCCCGCCTCACTGTGCATATCTATCAGCAGCAGCGCCTTTATATATCATTTACTAGTAACATAATTTATTTGATTGGTATCTCACCGTGCGTATCTGGCGGCAGCGTTTGCCAGCGGCTGCACCCCATCCTCCCCCTCCCCTTCCTCCCCCTCCGCCACCCCCTCCCCGTACTCCCCTGCCAGCTCCCGCAGCAAGAAGGCAGCCCCGCTGTCGCCCGCATCGGTGGCCAGCTTGAGGCGCGCAAGGAAGATGCACATGTGCTCTACGCACAGCTCAAACTGGGGACAGCAAATGTCAATCAGGGATCCCCAGGCTGTACAGATGTACAGTAGGGTTTGCTCCTAGGGTTTTACTTGGGGGGGGGGATTTATACTGTTTTTCCGGGGATCGTTTTCTTTTCTTGCAAACCGTTTTTTGCTTGTGATCGCGCATTGCTCTGCACACCTCCGCTGCAGGGATGCTGCCCCTGTCCCAGCGTGTATTCTAATTCTAATTCAGTATGTGTGCTGGCCTCCTGGCAGGCTTTAGTACCACACAAAGTGCAACTGTTGCACGGTGTATGGCATGGAAGGGTATCTGGCATAGTTCCAACATATGCTGCAATCTGTTTTTGCGCATGACATATGACAGAACCATAATACATGCTGGCCAGTATGAGCAATATATAGGGGCTATGCTGATTGCCGTCAACCCCATGCGCTGAGACCGCTTGGCACAAAACCCGGCACGGCAATCATCACCACTACGGGACCTAAACCCTTAGGGTTTTCCCCCAAAACACCACGCACACGCACCCTCTCCACAAACTCCTTCTTGTGCCCCAGTTCCATCATGGGGAAATTGGTGAGGCGGGGTGCAAGCTCAGTGAGAGCTAGGGTGATGGTTTGCAGCTCGCTCTCCACCATCTCACTGGAAAAGAAGGAGCTGTCTTCCAATCCCTCGGGGATGCCATCGTCACCAGGGAAGGAGTGCGGTACGGTGGTGAGCCGGGGAGGGGGCCGCGTGTGGGTGGTGCGGTGTGGGTGGCGGGTGGTGAGGCGGTGGTTGGAGTGGCGTGGAGGGGTTTGGCGATGGCTGGGGCGCGGCGATGGGGTGGGGGGTGGCACCGAGCGGTGCAGGGAGCGCTGCATGGTGGCGGGTGGTAGCGGTGCCGTTGGTGGCGGGTACGTGACAACCTGTGGGGGCAAGCAACATGAGATCCAATCATGTTGAGGCACTTTGGTGCACCCTGTGCGGGCCTGTTGCGCGTGCGATATGCATGCATATGGCCCGCGCTGTGTTTGCACACGGCAGCGTTGCCTGCTAACCGACAACACACGTTTGCCAGCTGCAATGCACTGCTAGACTCATCTATATATGTCCCACCACCCTTGCCCGCTTGCACCGTAGCAATTGCCTATGCATGGATATGCCACTAGGCACTAGATAGGTGCTCATGGCCGCACCTGTCCTGCCACCACCTCGAAGATTGATTGGGTCTGATGGACTACTTTGTTATTGTCTTCTTGCCACTCAAAGAGGGCACTCACCACTTCCCACCCTATGTGTGGCAGCCATACATGGGGATGCTTTTACGTGTGCGGGGGGTCTGCACAGTGATAATGGGTTGTAGAGAAGATAAGCGAGCTAACGCAGTATCGGTAATAGTTGGAAAGCCTGTTCGTTTCACTTTGTTCAAAGGCTAGTTTCAATGACCATGGCATGCCGTGCTGAGACGATGAAACCTCTGATTGACCAAAAGACAGCATGTACAGATACCACGATGCAGGCGCCGGTAGCAGAGATAGGACAATGGTTGTCACTTGTGTCCAAACGAAGAAACCAACCCCGGTTGATTCACCCACGACTTTCAATCCTGAGTTCAATATCAGTTGAAGTTGAGACGGGGAGGTCGAACCCCACCTGCTCGGCAGCTCCTGAAGGACACCTTCTGGTTGCGAGAAGTTAAGCCCCATACAACACGTCCAATGCAATGCCTTTTTGCTCGACTTTCGTTTCCTAACACCCCGTTACCTCTCCGCGTCCTCGATACCTGCCTCCCTTAACTGCAAGCTGCAACCAAACACTCTTGTCTTCGTCAACTGCAAACGTTCCTAGGCGTCCCTTAACCACTTGACTCCGAGGCGCCAGTTCCACCAAACCGCACAGTTGTAAGCCTTGTTGGGCACTGCGTTTGTTAAAGGAGCTGAGAAAAGGGGTACCAGTTGAGGGACCGAGCTAAGGCATCATCCACCTGTTACCTTTCAGCAACCCACCAACCAAGAGCAGCCTCATGGCGGCACCACCAACAGCTGCGCAGTTACGACAGGTGTGTTGCTTTCACCACTTGTCGACGGTGTTCTAACGGCACGGCATGGTGATGTTGAGCAGTTTTGCATATCCATGCATATATATGTGGGATCTGTCTAGGTTTCCGTTGTGTGTTGGGCACTGTTGTGGCAAGCACCCGCAAAAACACGTCTGACCCTCACCCTGCACCTGCTCACATGATGTAGAGATGGTCAATAGGTGGGTTGGCTGTTCCCTGCGGTTGTGTTTGAACCCCTTTTTGCAACTTGTCCGAGGCCACACTGTCACCCCACACCGAGGGCCTCCCCCTTGCCTGCAGTGGTTTGACGCCATAGACACCAGCCGCGATGGCCAGCTGAACGTGTTTGAGCTGCAAAAGGCGCTGGCCATGGGCAACCTCAACTTCAGCCTAAAAACAGTCGCCAAGATGATACAGTGAGTAACCACTGTTTGCGCACATGCCCTCCCTTGCACACTGCGTGTGCACATGCTTTCTGTGCCCGGTCAAGTGTAGCTGCAGTCTGATTTTGCGGGGGGCGGTCTTGCATAGGTTGCAACTTTCCAGTGTTCTACTATGGCATGCCTCGGGTATGGTGTCAACTAAATGCACTAAAATATATACTTCATTATATGTTGGATGACCCACTACCCAGGATTGAGCACTCTGCGCCAAACAAACAGCACCCGTTCCTTTACCCAAATAGGGGTTTAAAAACAAATACACTGTGCCTGTTTTGGTATATGTTTATTGACAGGATTCTAATATTTGCGTCCTCGCTCCCCCGCAGGCTGCACGACCCCGACAGCAGCGGCACCATTGACTTCAAGGAGTTTGAGAAGCTGCACCAGTTCATCACCAGCATGCAGCAGTCCTTCCTGTACTTTGACAGGGACAGGTCAGGGTCGCTGTCCACAGAGGAGATACGGCAGGCAGTGGAGCACGCAGGTGGGGTTCAGGGTTTAGGGTTTAGGGTTGCTGTGCACTGAGGAGATTTGCTAGGCAGTGGAGCACGCAGGTGGAGTTTAGGGTTTACGGATTAGGGTTTAGGGTCGCTGTGCACCGAGGAGATACGCCAGGCAGTGGAGCACGCAGGTGGGGGCCACGTATAAAAATGTGTACGGTATACCGTGCATACTGGGTGTGCAAGTACTATGTGTGCATGGCATGGGGTGGAACGGCAAATGTCCATATCCATGTCCAGTCCTCGGTGGTGAGTGCAAGTAGATGGTTTGAAAATTGAAGCCTCTACTTGCACTCACCACCATCTGATTCACCCGTACCCACCCGCCCGCTGAAATACCCCACAGCCCCGCCACCCTCACCACCCAACCCCAACCTCCTCCCTAGGGTACCGCCTGGACCAGCCCGCCTTCTACGCCGCCATGAAGGCATTTGACCCCGACCGCACCGGCACCCTGTCCATGCCCGAGTACATCGCACTCACACTCTTCCTGCGCTCAGCGGCCAACACCTTCCAGGCATTCGACGCGCAGCGCGCCGGCAGGGTCACCTTTGACTTCAACCAGTTTGTGTACGCTGCGGCAAACGTGTCCTAGGGGGGAAGGGCCGCAGCAAGGGGTGTGATTGAAATAGCATGGTACCATGGCGGGTGCGGAGGCGAGGGGGGCTGGGGTGACAGGGACGTGGGGGGGAAGCAACGCTCATCTGCCAAGGCGCAGCCCCGCGTTGTCAGCTACAGCGAAATCAGCACAATGGTGCCACATCGCGTCTCATGCGGCGCTGCACTGGAAACGACTCGATGGGGAGTGGTGGATGACTGTAGTAGACCTGAAGTGGTTGGCTGATGGCCGCATGGCTAGTTGAACTTCACGACACTGAGTGCACCAGGTGGCAACAAATTACCATCGCAAACACAGCGCTAACAACATTTATTAGCGGGACTTGCGAGTCTGACACATCCCACATGGGGGGTCCAAAATATGCGGGTTTCTTAAGAAGTAAGTACACCTCGTTGAACGATATCATAGTTAATTCTCTTGCCCATAACAGTTACTGCTTCACATATATGCATGCGTGGATTACAGTGGCGCATAGCATGTCTACATGCATGCTAGGGTATTACAGTAGATTCACTTGCAAGAACTGTTAACTTGCCTGCTATCTTGTCACTGACAGTCTCACATTGTGATATCCTGGAGAATACAGTTTACTGCTGCTTTTGTCCTATAGAAAACTCATGTTCATGCACCAAACTACGAGAATAATTCCTGAAATGTTGCACAAGAGCTCTGAAAGTCTGCCATTGCGTGTAATTGTATAAAAAATATGGCGCGAATCAACTTGATGATTGTGGTGCCTTATTAACAAGGGTGATGACCACCTGGTACTGCTAAACAGCCGAAAACGCTCCAAATTGGCGACGAACTCTGTGAAATGCTTGTACTGCACTGAGTTCCCGCTCTCACTGCGCCAGCAGCAGCGTGATCCTCTTGTGCTGCCACAGGCGCACCACCACCGGGCGCGCGCCCCCCACCCCCGCCACCCGGTACACATGGAACCTCTCCCCCAGGGTTGTGGCCAGCTCCATCTCAGGGTGTGAGATGGCGAAGGGGTCTGAGGGGTGCGGGGAGGTGGTGGACTTGACCTCCACAGCGATGGTGGCATCGTCTGACTCCTCGGAGCCATGCCTGCGGGGTGGGACTCCCCGAGTGGGGGATGGCCAGTGTTCACTTTCAATTTTGTACATCATGTTGGGGTACATGCATCATGAAACGTCCTGATAGTGTGTACACCTTAAGAGTCAATCCTAAGGGGTCACCCTGTACATCAGAATGGACCCTCTCCACCTGGTCCCCACACCCATGCACCCACCCCACCCCCTTCACCACCCACCCACCTGAGCAGTATGTCATAGGGCAGCCCCGTCTCGCCCTTCTGGTTCACCCACTCCACGCCCCACTCGCTCCCCCTGCACTTGCGCTCCAGGTGGCGCTACACCACCTCCTCACCCCACCGCCCAGTGGCAAGGTGGGATGCGTCAGGGGCGGTGCTGGAGGGGGGAACCTGCGGAAGGGACATCTACGGGTCGGGGGCTGGTGCAGCTTGATGATCCAGGTGCATGAGCTAGCATGATTGCATCATGACATGTTGCTAATGCGATGATGCCCCAGGGATGATGACCCGGGGATGGTGACTTGGATATGATGACCCGGGGTTGATGACCTAGCCCTATGACGCCAGGGTGATGCCAGGGTGATGCAAGGCGCCTCGATGGTTACAGGCAAGCAAATTGGGAGGCATGTACACCAGGAAGAGTAAATTGCACGCTGCACCTGAAAACAATGCAAGCACAACTCGTGGGTTCAACCCTCACAGTGCATGCAGCCGGCAGTGGCGCTGGCTCCACATGCTCCCTACACCCCAGTGCCATGTGGCGTTACCTGGTACACCGGTGGCGGCCCCATGCCCTCCAGCTCCACCTCCTCAAGCACAACCTCCTCGAGGCCTGATGCCAACACACCGCCATCACCCGACAACCACCGAGGCACAAGGGGGGTGCGTCCAGCAGCAGCCAAGGGCAGAGCGCCAGCTGGCGGTGCCACTGCCACATCAGCGCTGCCCAGGATCTCATCTGGCAGCTGCGTGGCCGGGTCTGAGGCTGGCTGGGGAGATGACTTGGGGGCTGCCTGGTTGCGGGTTGACATGGAGTGGGTTCTGGGGGGGACTTCCTCGGAGCCATCCGCACGTGGGTGATCAGATGGGGCTGTGTGGTCATGGGGTGCCCCGTGTGTGGAAGGCATGCCAGGTCCTCCCTCATGTGCTGGCACCGAACCATTGTCGTTCCTGTGCTGATTGCTGGGGCCACCTTGGTTACGCCACACACTGTCGCCCATTTCCTCCCCATCGTTGATGTCAATCCCTCCCCTGCCATTGGCAGCGCCAGGGCCTATTCCTCCTTCCCCACTGACGCGCTCCCCTGCATCCGACCCCTCCCCCTCCCCCTGTCTGCCAGTGGCCCCACCCCCTGCTGGTGGCCCGGGGAATGCCGCACCCCAAGAGTGCTCCGCTGTGGCTTCAGAGCGGCGGGGTGGCGGCCACACTGCGGTGGCAACCTGGAGAGCAGGGGGTTTGTCGCGCCAACGAGAGTGAAATCAGGCAAAGATAAGTTCCAGGCACCTGGTGGTATGCATGGGTGGCGGGGTGGACACCCATGCCGTCATTGCACCGCCAAAGTTGGATCGTTTCCAAATGCTGACCCGGCTTTGTGCGGCATGTCATAAAGATGACACATGCCACAGCGCATGTCAAAATGCAATAAAGATATACAATGGCGTCATAATTGCATACACGGCGTTTGAACTAAATATCCATTTTCCACACCTGTACTCACGCCGCGGAACTTTGTTTTATGGCGTTGATTGCAACCATGCAGAAACCCTACACCCTCCACCCCTCACCTTCCTGTGCTTGACCTGCTCCGGTTCCCTGGGTGACAGCAAGGCATCGCCACTGGCACGCTTGGCCCCCTCACCATCACCCTCCCCTGCCATCCCCAGCCGCTCCGCCCCCTCCATGTTCCACAGCAGGTCCCCACCGGGTATGGCCCAGGGCTGGACTGTGCCTGGCAGAGGGGGGTAGCCGATCCTGCACATGAACGACTCCAGGTCCTGGCCTGATACCTGCAAGGGGGTGGGGGCTGGGTTAAGTAATTGGTGCGGGGAATCGACCACCAGCCGCCTTGCGATTAGGCACTAGTACCAAACAAGGATGGCATTGAAGTTGAATGCTTCAACCCTGTAATCCTCAGCAATTGCCAGGATCAGGTTTAGTCAACAACACAATCACACGTTATCACGCGGTTATCAGGCGCCACGCATGCAGCCAGCTGATCCCTTGGGGGGTGCATACCCTAATCCTGCCACCCAGTTCCTTCGCAGTACCCACAACAATGCGGCACACATTCCATCCCTACCATTGACAGCGTGACCTTGAACAAAAACTCCACGGTGTCAGGGTCAGGCCTGCCCTCCCACAGCAGGCGCGACAGCTCCCCAAAGAAAAGATGGTGTCATAGTCCTCAAGCTGCTCGTGCTGCACGTACAGCTGGCGGCCGTCCAGCAGGGCGGGCACAGGAGTGCGGGGCATCTCCACTGCCTGGCCGGGCAGGCGCAGGGTGTGGATGACATACAGCTCGCCCACTGTGGTCACCTGGGAAGGGGGGGTTATGGGAGTCAGCGGGTGGAGTTGGTAGCCTTTCTTGGAAAATAATATTTATTTCCAATACGGTACATACAGAGTCCTTTTCCGCTTAATTTGGGGAAGTCTTCCGTGTTTGTTGAGTGCCAGACTGCACAGCACGAGACTCCCCGCCCGTCCCACCCACTACCTGGAACTCAGCCAGCAGGGGCTCCACCGCCGCATGCAGCTCCGGGTAACCCTTGCCTAGGGTGTGGTACAGGTAGCGCTGCAGCAGCGGCACCGCCTTGCTCACAATCTGGTGCAGCTTGGTGCGGAAGAATGACCCGTAGGTGATGACCTCGCTGGTGACTGCGTGGGACAGCAGGGGCACACCCAGGGTGTGAAGGAGGGGCCACAGCGGGTCGTGCTGGTAGGGGGCGGTGCGCCTGCGGGTGGGGGGTGGGATGGGGCCGAGTGCGGAGGGGATGACCAAGGGGCATGACACTCGAGTCATGGTCATGACGTGTGCATGGATGGCTCCCTAAAGGGGAGGCCATAGTTACTGCACGATGCTTGCATTGGCGCCACTGCATATAATTCGCTGTCTATATATGTATTCCCCGACAAAGTAATGCCCGTGCAGTGCCACCTACCTGCCAGGCTTTGCAGTTGAACCCTGCTCAGCGTCGTGTGGGCGCCGCAAGAAGTGCACCCGCTCATCCCCCTCAAATTTCCCCCCCAGCTCCTCGTCGTCCACCACCACCATCCCCCCTGAGGCAGACACCACACGCCGTGGTGCGATGGGAAAACCCTAGCGTGGGTTAACCCCGCCACCGCACCCCGCTCGCCCTCTGAGATGCCCCCTGCAGCTATGGCGTCTGCCAAATGCCTGGCGATCTTGAGGGCCACATCCACATTTTCGGAGGTGAAATCTGCCCTGACATCGCCGCCAGGGCCCGGCAGTACAGGTCCAGGGGTGGGCTGGCTGGGACCAATGACTGGCCCAGCAGTCATTGGTCATCATTCCTGTTGTGCCCAACAAGGCAACTGTGCAACAAAAGGCTACATATGTGAGCGAGAAAGTTGTAACTGGCACGGTGACCCAAACACAGGTGTTGCCAAGTCCGACTGGCCTGAGTCAGCCAAGCCAAGTGGCCCTGCAGCGAACCCTAACTAAGGGTTGAAGGGTATTGTGGGAAACCCTAGCCCACCTTAGCTTGCAGCAGGTCTGTGGCACAGCATAGTACTATATTTACCATAGTACAATGGTTAGAGGACTTCACAGGCCCCACACGCCATGTAAATATGTACACATGTGTGGCACAGTTTGATGCGAACCATCTGACCTGCTGCAGGGGCCTATGCGCGCACAAAGGTCAACTGCACAACCTGTGCCCATGGCAACCAACTTGGTATGGTGCGTTGTCAGCATACAGCGTACGCAATGTCTCAAACTGCTGTTGCACCACGAATATATATAATACTCTATCCCGGAGGTAACCAATGATTGCATCAAGACCCAGTAAAATGGTGCAAAGTAATTCTTTCGACTGTTGTGCAAAGCAGTGCCTTAATTGCAGCTTGTAAACCCTGTGCAGACTGTGTCAGGCTATCATACAAAATTGGCCATACTTTGTCAAAACTTTCAGACAGTGCATACTGGGATAAAGCAACGTTGTACATGTAATCCAACTGTGGTCGCCATATTGCAGTTGCGTCTTGACATTAGTATGCTAGCTGGAAGTTCTTTGACACCAGGTCCTGGTTTATTGATAGAAAAGGCACTACTTGTGCGGAAAAAGCATTGTTCAACAATCAACAGCCTGTGGTTGCGCATATGCATGTGAACTCCTCCAAAAATGCACTCCATAAAAAAGAAGCCTGACATCACTACGCCGTGGGTGATGCTACTACTTGGAAACCATGTCCTGGTCTATTTAGAGAAAAAGCACTAGTCATGCGGTAAAGTATTTTTCAACAATAAGTTGCGCATATGCATACATGTGAACATTGTCAAAATATGAAGGAAAACCATATGGCTGACCCGGGCTGTCAGTGACTGCTTTTGTTAATCCATTTATATACCCACCAACTATTGCTGCGTTTGGTTTGATTCATAGCCAGGGGTGCATCATACAGTGCCATACGCATACACTCCCCTGCCGCTCTTCCTGCCAAACCAGCCTGCAGGGACAGTGTTGGCGTCAATTTTTTCAACAGCATTGTGCTGCAAATGCAGCAGATAAATCTACAACGAATGCATGTGTGCCGATGGCCACAGCCTGCCAACAAGCAACACACGCGCCGCATGCGCCTCACCTGCGTCCACATACTGCACCAGCAGGGGGCAGGGCCTGTATTTGTCCTCCCCCAATCCCTTGTGCAGCACCTGCATGATGGACAGGCAGGTGTCCAGCCCTGCAGCCAAAGGAGCAGTAAGTGCAGGAACCCTTAATCCAAGACAACTTTTTCCACTTGATGGCATACAGATGCACAATAAAGCAGATGTTGACGGAGACGCAACGTCAATGTTGTAGATAGCTATAGCGCGCCCCACAGTGCCCACCCACTGAATAGCACAGGCTCCAAAGCTAGCCCACAGTACACCGCCCTGCACCACCTAAACACCAACTGCCCGCCTCAAGCACCATGCCACAGCCATGGCCCTCCAAGCCCCAGCTACAAGGGTCCCCCACCCCTACACAGAACCAGCATGCCACATGCCGCTTCTGTCCCTGCCCCGCACCGATGAAGTCCGCCAGTGTGAGTGGCCCCATCTTCTGGCTTGTGCCCTGACGCATGGCCAGGTCAATGGCATCGGCGCTGCCCACGCCCTGCACAGGGGAAGCAGGTGCTGACATGGGTATCGGATGGGCCCCATCTATGCATACATGCAGGAGCCGATGGGGGGCTGCACCTCACTAGTATATGCCTGTGTGCCCTGAGGTATCAGTTCAGGTGGATTTTGAACCGAGCTGCCAATGCACCAACAGCATCCTGCTTATTGCATTTTGTGCCGTATATTAGGATACTTGGTGAGGACAGTTCTTGCATGCAAGGACAGTCTACCATGCAATCCTCTACCCACTATTGTCAAACAATTAATCTCCATGATTGCATGACTCAGGGCCATGTCCTCAAGCAATTTTCCATGCGTCACACGCCCTGTACTGTGCACTGTGTGTACCCATAATCGCAGCCAAAGCAGTGCTGCATCCCATCCCATCCCATCCCATCCCATCCCATCCCATCCTGTCCCTACGCCCCTCACCCACCTCCATGAGTGCGTAGAATGCCTCGTTGATCATTGGCATGAGAAGGCGGTTCACAATGAATCCGGGCCTGTCTGTTGCCTGCGCCACAACCTTGCCCAGGCGAACGGCAAGCAGGCGGGTCTCGGAGAGGGTCTGCGTGGGGGTTGGGAGTGGGTGGGGGATGGGAGGAGCTTAGCAGTTGTACCCACTATCAGATGGCGTGCATGCAAATGACAGCAAGCTTCAGTCTCGATAAGCGTTGGTAGCACTTGTTCAAAGACCCTAATTTCCTTGGTTGAAGTCCCACAGGGCAGCAACTGATCTCCACCAGAATTGCTGCAGATGATGAAACATTGACTGCAGCGCAGGGAAGAAGGACAAATGCCAGAAGTTGCTGCTTCCTGCGTCTTACCCAGTCGCTTGTCTGTATCCCCCTGATCACTTCCACCAGGCTCATCACAGGGACTGGGTTCATGAAGTGCATGCCAATCTGTGGAACATGAAAGAAACACATTCAGACTATTCAAACACACTGACTTCCACTTGCATGTGCTGTAGGAATGTGGTAGACAGTTGGCCTGCAATGACTCTATCATGCATGACAAGAGGCTACAATTAATGTTGCCATGAACAGCTGCTGCAGTGGTAACCTACCCCCTTCAAGCCAAGGCCCATGGGCATTGACTCACAAACTGTATCGCAATGTACCTGACCAAAACCACAGTCCCAGCCACAGGCATAGGCACAGGCACACACACAATGATGGGCAGAGCAATGTGAACAAGCACGGGCGCACGCACAAGGCATGCGCCCACAGGCCCTGGCATAGCGTACGCACCACGCACTCTGGTCGCTGGGTGGCCGCCGCCAGCCTGGTGATGGATATGGAGCTGGTGTTGGAGGCAAGGATGGCGTGGGGGGCGGTGATCTGCGCAGCGCAAGGAGTGGTTGACTGGGCAACGGTTGGGGGGCGGGCAGTGTGAGTGGTGGCCACCTGCCCCTTGCACGGCGTGGGAAACGCACCTTGTCAAGCTGCCGGAAGATATCCTTCTTTAGCTCCTCGTTCTCACTCACTGCCTCGATTGCAAAATCTGCCTGGTCGAGACCCTGCGGAGGGCAGGACAACCATGACCAGGCTGGCTGTACTACAGGTGTGTTTCCTGAACCCTGGGCAAGGGTTTTGCATGCACATCTGAACCGGTGGATGGCATAGCCAAGTGAAGGATGGTACGGTAAAGATAGGAGTCCACGCCAGTGAAATTGCCCAAATCTTCGTGTCTCCCATACGACGAAGGTCACAGCCGGGTGGCTGCCATGCCACGGCATGGCCCAGATTCGACACACGTGCAGGCACTCGACTATGTATGCATGCGTGTGCAAACACCGTTCAATCCCGTTCTTCGCAAGCGCAAGTCCCCTTTCAATCACCGTACTGGCGCCGCGTATATTTAGAGGTGTCAATGCAGGTACCGACCTTGAGCGATGCTGACGTTTGTATTCGTGAGAGGGCTGACTCAGCATCACTACTCTGCATCTTGTTCGTGAAAACCAGCTTGTCCAGGTGCTTGTGAATGAGCGCCATGCCTTTTTCCAAGACCTTTGAGTGCACGTCGCACAGAATCACGTCCATGCCGGCACACGCTGCCACTTGTGCAATTCCTGAACCCATCTGACCCGCCCCCACCACCCCCAAGGTCCTCGGCAACAGGGTGGCCATAGCGAGCTGGGTGCAACCTGTCTTAATATCGATGCACCAGGTTTTCTCTAGCTTCGCATCAAAACAACCTGCTGTGACACAGCCCTGGGGGCACGTGGCTGTCACAGTGTTCGCTCACATGCAAGGACACTGCTGGCTTGGAAACTTCTACGGGCCCGGGTGCCGTGTGTAAGCAGGTAACAGTTGGCACTGCACGAAGATATAAGAAGCTCTCCACGCCAACTGAAGGAACACATCCCAATCAGTTGCGCACGTTACAGCAGTAAGCTACAAGGTGGCAACCCCGTGTGGTTGTGTGACCATAAACCCTAAAACCCTAATGGGCTAACTTGGCCCCCCCTGCCCAAGTTTTTTGGAGGTTCCATGATCATGATCAGACCTGTACCACACACAGTCGCTGCTTCATCCATTGGCATCCATACGCAACCCCTGATCACTTTTAATATGAACCTGGCTATTTTCTACAAAGTTTGAAGGGGAACAAATCCCTCTGAGTCTCTGATGTGTGTTACGGCTGTAGAATAACGCCTATATGGCCTATACAAAAACTGCCGCAACAATTGCAGCAGCAGATCCAGCATGATGGTCACTGGATGTGCAGTAGTGGCGGCCATCATGATGGAATTGCCCAGCCCTACTACCTGACCCCGAATACTCCTACTGAATCCTCCTGCTGAATCCCCCGCCCTCCAAAGCCCTGCACGTGCGTCCCCCGTCCGCTGCGCCACCATCATCACCACGCCCATCCTCTCTAATATCTCCAGCGTCTGCTCAACTGCAAAAACACACATTGTCAGCCACTGGTAACTGCCTGGCGTGGCACATCTCAATTATCTCAACCACTGTGCACTGGCACGCACAGGCTGGGAATGCAGCGTATCACACAGGATGGACACACAAAATGCCACTCTTATACACCATGCTATCTCATACTACCACCATCATTGCAAACATGTCCCCGTACTGGAACCCCAGAAATACGCTCACCTCCAACTCCAGCTGGCACACCCTGGAGCGGCACCTGTATAGCTCAGCTGCCTGCCCCTCCAGCCGCTGCCTCATGTCCCCCATGTCTCCCCGCAGCTCCCTCAGCCTATCCTCCAGCCACTGGTTGCGCTGCTCCAACCGGGCACGCGCTGCAGCAGCTGCAGACGTCGACGCCTGGCGATTTTTCTCGACTGCCTGCTGTTCCAGCTGGCGCTGCAGCACCTGCACCTTGTGGTCATCAGTCACACGCTGGGAAGCAGCCTGTGCAAGGGGAGGAAGGTGAGGGAGCCACCACCCCAACGAGGGGAGGCATGAGGGTCACCTGGGTGCATGGCAGCGACGCAGGGGTGCATCATCATTCCAGTCATGCCAGCATGGAGTGCGCATACATGTACCCCATTGTGGTGCTTTTGTGGCCATTGAGGGTGCAACACAGAGTGCGCTGTGGACACTGGCATGGATGCCGATGTGCATCAGCATGGCTGCAGCAAATCACTGCATGCGCGGCCTCCATCACCACCGTGGCCCACCACCAACACAACCAACACAACAGCAAAAATTGCCCTATATATATAGCAATAGTCCTCCCTTCGGCGCTTCAGCCCACCTGTGCCTGGACCACCTATACTCTAACACCTAACCTCAACACGTCAACCCACCTTCGCCTGGAGCAACTTCTTGTCCTCCTTCAGCTGCTCAACACGCGCATTGGAAGCAACAAGGGCCTGCAGTGGGAGATTGCGCATATACTTTCCCTTTTTGGGGAGGGGAAGAGGGCATTAGAGATCACAACACAGCATTGCTGCAATCCGATTGCAGGCTACAACCATTCCAAAAAGGGGTAAAGGGCATGCGGTTCTGATGTGGCCCCCGGGGCTATGCGAGGTGCGGATGGCAGTAGCATTAGGACCCTCTGCGGAAGTGGCACGGGGGGTTGCAGATTTCATTCTGTTTAGTCCTAACATGAAAATACTGTACGGTCTCTTCTAAAGGTCACCAAGTGCGCCTGCCTACCACCCCGCACCTTTGCAGCGCCCTCCGCCTTCTGCACCGCCTTCGCTTCCCTTGCCAACCCCGCCTGCACCGCCCTCTGCGCCGCCTCCAGCTGGCCCCACAGGCCTGCAACCGACTGGTCCATCTCCGTCTCCCTTGCTGTTGCCGCACGCTCCGCCCCCTGCGCCGCCTCCAACTGACCCCACAGGCCAGCAACCAGCTGGTCCATCTCCTGGCACGCCTGCTGTACCTGCGATGCCCCGCTCTGCATGTGCAGCGGCGGTTGGCCCATGCCCTGGCGCGCACGTTCGACCTGTGTGGCTCCCTTCTGCAGCTGCCACTGTATCCTATGTGCTGTGGCCATCAGGGCGGAGAGACAGCTGTCTGAGGTGGCAAGCCCTAATGTAGGGTCTGGAATGGCGTTGCCTTTGGCAGGGATGGCATTGCCATCGGCAGGGTTGGCATTGCCATTGGCGGGGATAGGATTGCCATTTACAGCCCCTGGAATGGCACTGTCGTTGGTGGGTATTGCAGGCGGTGATGGGGAAACGTGCGTGGGGTGTGTGGGGGCTGGCACTGCGGTGCCTTCTGCAGAAGAAACCACACATGCGTGGGGGTGGAGGTGATACACCCACATCTTCCCCACCATCTCCCATGTTTGCTTCGGCGAAGAGACTAGCAAGGAATTGGGAGGCAAGGTCGCTTGGAGACGGTACTAGTGCGAGAAACTGCGCTGCAGCACCGGTACAGGCACTGTGCTCCTTCCTGTGATTGGCTGCCTGGGACCCCTCCCTTACAAGGGTGGCGCCTACCCCCACACCTGCCTGTGCGCAACCACTGCCCCCTCAACTGCCTGTGCCCCCCCCCGCTTGCGCGCCCCCCCCACCGCCTGTGCCTGCGCCCCCACACCTGCTCACCTTGGCGTGCGGGTTCTGCAAGCTGACCCTGGCGCATGACGCGGCCATCTCCCTTACCATGGCTGACAAGCCCGGGATGGCATGTCCACTTGCAGGGGCCGCGACAGTGGCTACAGTGTCTGCAACAGGTGCCCCGCCATTTTCGGTTCCACCCCTGCTGTGATTGCTGCCGCGGGTGTCCCTGGTGCTCACTATTCCACTCACCCTGCGCGCACACCTGTCACTCTTCCTATTTGCTTTCCTCCCCTCCTGCTTCGCCTTTCTGCTCATCCCCCTGGGCGAGCTGTCACCACCCGGACTCCACTCCCTGGACCTCCCCGCTGCCCGCCCTGTCCTCTGCGCTCTGCTGATTCCCCTCCTCTCACCATGATCCCTACTCCTACCCCTGCAAACAGGAGGCGTGCTGCTGAATGAGTAATTGTGTCATGTGGCGGTTGATCCATGCAAAGTTGAATTGCAAAGGGTCAAGTTGGACCACTACAGAGCTCCAACCAGGAAGATGTGGAAAGCTGTGCATTCTGTATCCCCCTTTCATGCATGCAGATGTACCGCGAGATCACCTATTATGCGGGCTACATAATATATTATAGACAACTTACCCAAAGCATAGGGAAGGTCTTCGGAAACGCAGCACTTAACTTTGCTTTACTTTACTTCTTTTTTCCTTCTAAGTTACCTTTTTGTCATATGCAAATGGTGCCTGGTGCCATGCAACCCACCCACCTGCTGCAGTTTCTCCCCTGCCGCACAGGCGGAGACAGACTCCGGCTGCGGCTCCAGCTGCGGCTGCGGCTCCTCATGCGGGCGCCGGTGCGGGGGCGGGCGCGAGGGGAGGAGCTGCTGCGGCTGCGGCTGCAAGTGCTGCTGCTACTGCAAGTGCTGCTGCTACTGCGGGTGCTGCTGCGGGTGCTGCTGCGGGTGCTGCTGCTGGGGCTGGAGCTGCGGCTCCATGTGCGGGCGCAGGTACTCCTCCGAGTGTGATTGCGCCTGTGGCTACGAGTGTCGCTCTGGCTGCTGCTGCTGGGGCTGCTGGGGCGGCTGCTGTGGCTGATGTTGCTGCTGCGGGTGCAGGTGCGGCTGTGGCTGCGGCTGTGGTAGCGGCTGTGGCTGCGGCTGCGGCTGGGGCAGGTCCTTTGCTCCCCCGCACTTCCCCCGCCGCTGTGCTTCCTCCAAGGTGTGCTGTCTGCCCAATCCTCTCCCGTCTCCCCTCGATAGTATCGTCTCCTGGCCAGAGCCAGGGACCTGCTGGTGCAGTACCCCCCTGTGCCATCGTTGTCGCAACCATTGCCTGACCCTAGGGCTGATGGCGGCACCTCTGGCTCAGCTGCCGTGATCTGCGTTGCAGGGAGGGTTGAACTTCAGCAAGCATGGAACCCATCAAATGCTGGCCAGGTATGGCGGCACAGTGCTATCTGACCTAATTAGATCGTAGCTTAAGCTTGTGGGATCAGACGCGCATGCATCGGTGACCGCCTGAAGGTGCATGTACTGATCAAACCATTGTGCCGTGACAGCTTACTAGGTGCCGAACATGCAGGCGCGCCTCAGTTTTTGCGCAACTACTGGGCTACTGGTCAGTATAAGAAACCCTTTTAGGTTGTTGGCATTGTTACCCTGCATTTTCTTGAATAAGTGATAAAATATCACTTAACGCACAAATACATAGGGATACTACATTTTTTTCAAAACTGCATACGAAATAATAATTCAGCCCATTATTGGAGAATGCGCGCATTCAATCAAGTAAAACGTGTTTTCACGCATGTATACTTGAAATGAATATAAATGTTTGTATATGTTAGAATAAAATCTCAAATGTATTTTCAAGCGGAAACAATAGTAGGGTTTGCCAATTGAGTTATGGTTTGGGCATTTACATGTGATTAGGTATGGCCTGCACCTCACAACCCGCCCCTGACTCTTCCCTTCCTTCACCTTGATGTTCCAGCGCTTTGAGAGGCCATCCCGGTGATTCAAGGCCTTGCTGAATGCCTTCCAGGTGAGGTAGGTCACAGTGTACCCACCTGCAGAGAAATGCACCGTGATTCGTGGGCTCTTCAGTGTGCCAAGCATATCATATGAAAGCTTCTCATGACCAGCTTGTCGAAAACTGAACTCAGCTCCTTGCGCAATGCGCATTCAATGCAATGTCACCCGGTGACTAGGCAAATGCAGGGGGCCTGTATGCACGCCTGGTCTGCATGGAGTGTAGGCCCCCTTTTGCAATTGGTGATGCATCCGTCCGGGAGGACGCATGCATGCAACCGCAGCTGTACCATCACGGCATTGGTGGCACTGGGACTGTACGCCCTTGATGTGGACATTGGTGCATGCGTGTGCCTGACGTCAAACCACCGGCCCTCTGAGGGCTCAGTGCCTTCACAATAGCTTTGGTACACCGGCATTGACACACGCAATTGCAATTTAAATATATCATTACGGCAATATTGTAATTTGCACTCACCACGCCGGGTGTTGACCACGTTTGTGACGTAGCCACACGTCTCAAACCACTTGTAGAGTTGGTTGTGTGTCACGTCTTCTGGCACCTACATACATGGTGGGCCCTTGCAGGTTATCCAAACTGTTTACACAAGAGTCATGACGCTGACATGTAATGCATGCATATGGTGTTGCCCAGCACATGCAGCATGGTCCATGGCCCCTAGGGCAGGCGCAAGCCTGTGCAGTTGTCACCCCACACCTGAGGTCATGCATGCTGGCCTTGTGGTCATTGTGTGCCACAGGCCATATATCATCCTCAGGGTTCAAGCTTGAGAGGAGCTGTTCAATCTACCACAAGTAAATCTCAAGACGTGTTGCAGTAAACGGCCCTACAGGCTTTCTGCCCACTGGGCACAGAGACTCTCAAAGGTAGAGGTTAAACCTTTGGTTGAATATGTTACTGACAGTATTGATGCATTTGGCCCAGCAACGCGCAGCCTGCCCCTGAAAGCAGTAGTATGGGACTCTAAGCACTCGAACTGTGTTACCTGTGAGAGGTACAGCGCCTTGGGACGTAGCCACGAGCATTCCCACTCCATGTCAGGGAAACCCATCAACAGGTCGTTGTAGGTGGCTTCTTGCAACGTGCAGGCTGGTGTGGCAGTCTGCACCTCGTTGGTGACTGGTAGTTGGAGGCGCCCATTCAGGTCTTTGATTGCACTTTCGGCGTGAACCCACGACCTGAACCGTACCAACGCCCATGGAAGTCGAATGTTGACCCCAGAACGATAGTCCATGGGCAGGGCTGTGCGGGCTATGGGGTGGTGGTGTTCATAGAAGGCTGCGTGCAGTTGATCAGTGGTGAGCATGGGGTGCACTGGGTTGACAATGACCCAAGCGTCGCTGGAAACTAGTTGGGCGACCTCCAGTTTCCTGCAACCCATTCTGCCGGATATAACAGTTCAAAACTTATCAATACTCGGAGGTTGCGGCTCACTTTGCGTCACTGACTGAGTGGCTGGCTGGCTGAGTATCCTAGGCTATGGATTCCACGGCTGCCGCAGTGGGTTTCCCTTGATACTGTCGTTAAGTTAAACGTAACGTGACTGCTGCAACAACCCAAAAGTTACAAGGCGTGAAATGGTTGCCAGAGAGAGTCTGGACACCACTATTCATCTGCTGTATACAGACACGTAGGCCGCCAACGTGTGCATACCCTAATGAAGGGTTTCAGGTCCAACCCTATCCATGCTGTATTATCGGATAGGTTTTTCACCTGCCAGGTAACCTGGCCTGGGTCCAGTACTCAAGTACTGCACTGCATATGGTTACTCTTAAAATTCGAGCTAGCCTTGCTGAAGAACCACAAACACCATGCATATTGAGCAATTGATCCTTGTTTACAAGCAGTCAGGCATCTAATTCAAGACAGCAAACATACATTTTCGACACAATTGCACTATCACATGCAGTGCATAATTCACAGTGCTGATTAAGGTCTATGTTTTTGCCTACTACTGCATGATGCAAACCCTAAATTGTTCAACAGTCCGGGAGTTCCTCAACTGCTGTGACAGTCTGTAGCTGCCTAAAATAGTTCCGTACATCGGCATCACTTATATTGGAGTTAACCACAGGCAGATGGTATCCGATGCTGTTAGCAGCGCTGACGCTTGACAAGTGCACAATGTGTAATAATTACTGTCGCATTTACACTTCTATATTACTAAGTCTACACTCTAAATGCCCAAAAATTGCAGATCATTGTTGGTCTATCATGCCACAGTGGACCCAACATGGCCCAAAGATTGAGTGGCAACGTCCTGCTCCTGCTGCGCCACTGCAGCTGGGACCTGGCCCCCACCCGTCTCACTGAGCGCCCCGCATGTGCACCTCCCCTGCGCCTCAATGTGCTCTAGTGCTATCTGCTCCATCGCCTCGTGCATGCCACCCAGATCACGCTCCCTCTCAAGTACCTGAAGAATACAATGAATGGTCTCAGGTCTAGGCCTGCAATAATGATCTGTTACAGCAGTGGCATGCACTGCAACCTATCGAATAGTGACATTACATGTTAACCTGCAGTGAAGGTAGAATGTCTGGTCGTGGCCCGAAAACAAGCAGTCAGGCATGTAATTCAAGACAGCAAACATACATTTTCGACACAATTGCACTATCACATGCAGTGCATAATTCACAGTGCTGATTAAGGTCTATGTTTTTGCCTACTACTGCATGATGCAAACCCTAAATTGTTCAACAGTCCGGGAGTTCCTCAACTGCTGTGACAGTCTGTAGCTGCCTAAAATAGTTCCGTACATCGGCATCACTTATATTGGAGTTAACCACAGGCAGATGGTATCCGATGCTGTTAGCAGCGCTGACGCTTGACAAGTGCACAATGTGTAATAATTACTGTCGCATTTACACTTCTATATTACTAAGTCTACACTCTAAATGCCCAAAAATTGCAGATCATTGTTGGTCTATCATGCCACAGTGGACCCAACATGGCCCAAAGATTGAGTGGCAACGTCCTGCTCCTGCTGCGCCACTGCAGCTGGGACCTGGCCCCCACCCGTCTCACTGAGCGCCCCGCATGTGCACCTCCCCTGCGCCTCAATGTGCTCTAGTGCTATCTGCTCCATCGCCTCGTGCATGCCACCCAGATCACGCTCCCTCTCAAGTACCTGAAGAATACAATGAATGGTCTCAGGTCTAGGCCTGCAATAATGATCTGTTACAGCAGTGGCATGCACTGCAACCTATCGAATAGTGACATTACATGTTAACCTGCAATGAAGGTAGAATGTCTGGTCGTGGCCCGACTGGTACTATCGTTTTTTTTATTGCAATTAATTGCATGCACTCCTGATTGGCCGCACATGTGCGGCAATGTGCCGCAATGACATATGCTGCACATGTGCCCGGCTGCACATGTGGCACTATGCCATGCACCACGCTGTGCGCCAATGATTGTCACAACCATTGGCGCACAGCGTGGTGCATGGCACCGCAACAGGCTTGCCCGACACTGTGCAGCAACCTACATAACAGAATACACCAGCTCTCGATCACCAACCAGCTTATAGCATTTCCCATATATGCATGCACATACCCACACCTCCCCTTTCCCCTGCCCACCCACCTGCCCCTCCAGCTCGCCCACCCTAGAGCGACACTTGTCCAGCTCCACCTGAACCTCCACTGCCTCCTGCTTCAGCTGCTCCTTCTCCCTGTCAACTAAAACCTCTCCCTCGCTGCCCAGCGCCCCGCAGGTGCACCTCCCCTGCGCCTCAATGTGCTCCAGTGTTATCTGCTCCATTGCCTCGTGCATGCCACCCAGATCACGCTTCCTCTCAGCTACCTGAGAAATGCGCGCAATAGTCAATATCCAAGGTTGGCAAGAATGGTCTGCAATACAATTGCGTGCACTCTGACCTATACTGTAAACAATGAATAACAGAAATGTAACTCCAGATGGGAAACAGGCCCCTTGGGCAACACTAGTGTAGAATGCAGGGCCTGCAGTTATCAATTGTTGCGGTGTGCTGCTGCTGGACCGCATGTGTCATCAAAGCAGTTACCTTACTGTGATTGTTGGCGCCCCACTCCGGCTGCCCCTCACTGCGCATCAAGCCATACAAGACACACCAGCGCACAATCGCGACATTGCCTGTTGCATTCCACATAAGCGTGCACATGTTCACACACCCCTGTACCCCTGCCCACCCACCTGCCCCTCCAGCTCGCCCACCCTGGCGCGGCACCTGTCCAGCTCCTCCCGAACCTCCACTGCGCTGCCAGAGGTTATGCTTATGAGCCGGCTTGCACGCATGCTCCGCTGCCGGTGACTATCCCACCAAAGAGGGGGAAAACCCGCTGAAGGTGTGCATATATGCTTATAAGGCTGGACAATAAGACGGCACACCAAGTATGCATTGGCCCCCTGGGAAATATTAATAATAACGTACATTCCAGTGGTGGCCCGACAGTATGGAGCAGCAGGCAGTATGGTCACTGGTACAACGCCAGTGGCGTTTCTGATGCTCGCAGCCCTCGTGCAGCCACCATCATACACAATGTGCAGGGAATTAAATTGGACGCCCTATAATCAGGGTCAGCATTTCAAGCCTGTCACTGAGAATAGTGTTCTTCAAATTTACATGAATAATTACTGTAACTGCTGCACATTATATTTTCATACCCCTCTTCAAGATCTTTGCCCGCACCTCCCATGGTGAAAGTGTGCACCCAAAAAAAGACATATGAGCTACAAGTTCACTCTCCATCATCATAGCAGTGCAACTTCTGCACTAGTGTTTTCTAATCAGATCACGAAGAGAAATTGATGTATGAAACAACACCGTCAACACCGTAAACGCCCCCAAGCCGGCAGAGCAATCAAATTGTTCAGCTGTCACTAAGTCACCCAAAGAGGGCAATGCCAATCAGCTGTGGCACACCGTAAGTGGCATACTAGCATAACAGTACCAAGCTGCAAATCCTAGCTACATCGTTGAAAGGCGTACCCATGACGACACACTGCACCAGCAAAATGTGCTGCTGTGCACTCTTGGTGCACTCGCGAGTGTGACAAACACGCCAGCTGGTGACCACTCTAATGATCCTTGCAGGGAGTGGGCAGTAAAAACAACACAAGACACTGTCGCGAGAGCAGTCTGCAAAGATGTAAAACCGTACTGAACAAGCACCTTATGCACGGTGAAAAACCCTCCAACATCCAACAAGTGCTTTTTTGGGCCAAAAAATGTGCATGCAGCGTGGTGCATATGCTTCTTAAGTATTAAAAAGTGCTGGAAGAAAGAGAAATTGCACGACCCCGGCGATCACCTATATTAGGAGCAACCACAGCGTGCACCATTGTGCACCGACACTAGCTCATGCCACACAGTGGCGAGCACCTTAGGCCTCAAGTTTTGCACACTATAGTAGTTTGTGCAGGTAGCCCTACCCTCCAATCGGGTGGTGCTGCCCAGCTGGCAACCAGTATATACCTGAAAACTAATATTGCCTACATGACACTGCCTTGCCAGTGTAACCATGACCACCACACCCAAGGCCCCACACCTCCGCACTTGCTGCAGGGCCCAGTGCTGGGCGGCTGCTTGAACTTGCCACTTGCAGATTCACCTTGGCCCCGCACGCTGTCCTCCGGCATGCTGCTTCATGTGCCCCATGTGGTTGCTCCAGCTGTCATCTAATCTGTTACCAGATGATACTGGAAATATGCTCCAATACTGGTGGCGTGAAGATGCGCCCCCAGTCAGGACACCAGCTGCAACGCTGCATGCACGCCCAGCTCTAGCAGCGACTGGACAAGACTGCTTGCGCTCGCCATGCCGTGCATGCTGGCCCTGAAATAGTATGCTGTGGTGCTGCTCCCACTCTGCGCCCCCTGCACTGCCATCCTCGGACTGGCCACAAGATGTAATCTCTGGGACTGCTCCCATGGCATTGGCCGAACGCTTGCCCCTGCCACTGAAATCTCCCTCCATAGGCGCTGTCCTGTGCATTGCCAACACTGTGCCGCAAGGTCGCCCTATTCCCCTACCCCCCGCTGCTGTCGGCTCCCTGCCCCCGCCCACCCTCCACGTGGCGCCTCACCCGCCAATGTCCACGTCAGAGTCATGGTGCTCTGCCGCCTGCTTGCACAGCGCACCAATCTGTGCCTGCTGCTTGCTGCACAGCTCCTCCAGATCCTGCACGCGCGCTGCCTGGACCTCAAGCTCCCGCAGCCGCACGCCCTGCTGTTCACACTCCCCCCGCAGCGCCTCCACCTGCGCCGCCCCCTCCGCCACCTGGCGCCTCAGCTGCTCTGCCTCCTGCTGCACCTCGAACTTTTCCTCCATGAACTGGCTGGCGCGCTTGCCCAGCTCCTGCTCAAAGCCCTTCTTGCGTCTCTCAAACCCTTCCTGCTGCTCCAACTTCTCCTTCTCCAGCTGCCGGGCTGCCTCCTGCAGGGCCGCGACCTCGCTCTTCAGCGCATCTACCTCCGCAGCCCGCTCCACGTCGCGCTTGGCCAGCTCCTGCTGCACCTTCAGCTCCAGCTGCTCATCCCGCTGGGTGAGGCGCCTCCGCCACTCCCGCCGCTCCACCTCCCACGCCTCCTCCAGCTGCACCAACAGCTTGCTGCGCTCACCTTCAGCTGCCTGCTGCGCCCTGCGCGCTGCCCTGTCAGCCTCGGCAATACCCTTCAATAGGGTTTCCACGGCGGAGCCCCCACCCCTGCTTCCCTTGCCACCAAGTGATGCTGTGGTCGTGGCAGGCACTGCGGGGCCCAGCACTGGCTGGCTGGTGGGCGTGGCGGCGGTGGGTGGGAGGCCAAGCATGGGCACATCTGGGGTGATGGGTGGCGGCTGCGCCACACTGGCCCTGCCCGCCTGCGTGTGGACGCTGTCGCTGGGCAGCGCATCAGGCTTGGCGAAGCGGCTGCTGGTCGGGATGCCTGCCCCCTTCACGACGGTCTGGATGACCTTGGGCTTCTTTGAGCCGGAGGAGTTGGCGCCCTGCTTGGCCACGCTGTGCACCCCGCTGGTGGTCACCTCGCCTTCCTCAGAGGCGGCTGGCAGGGCTATGTAGTCTTCAGTTGGCAGGGTGGCGGCCACGGGGTCTGGGCGGGGGACGCCCCGGGGAGGTGATGTTGCCTGGGCGGCGGGGGTGGGGATGGGCGGCGCCAGGTCCTGCTGCGCGGGCAGTGGTGGCTGCGCTGTGGGGTGTGGCTGTGCGCGGGGTGGGGAGGGGTCCACAGGCGCTTCTGCAGGTGCTGGCGCTGGTTTGTCGCCCGGTAGGGGGAGCGAGGAGGATGCCCCTGGCAGGGAGGTTGGGTACCGGATGCTTGCGGCGGCATCGGCAGGCAGCGACTTTTGCCTGCCCACCACGGTGAGCCTCCTGTGCACCTCTTCCAGAGGAGGCTCCTGGAACTTGATGGGCGAGTACTTGCCGCGCGCCGACTTGCCCCCCGAGTCTGCCTCCGGCGCTGCTGCAGGCTGGGGTAGGGTGTCCTTCACCGTGATAGTGAGCTTGGGTGGTGGCGGGCTGCTGCGCCCGTTTGCCTGTGCTGCGACCTTCTCCACCCGCCGGCGCTTCTCCTATAGCCACACACCATAAGGGTCGACAACAGGTGCTGGACAAGCAGCTAACAGTCACAAACAGCCACAGCATAAAAAAAGATAGACAATAAATAACCATAAACAGCTGATAGACAGCAGTACACCTGCCCCCACACGTTCAGCCGCACGCAAGGCAGCCAGCCAGATGCAGCCATTACAGTGCAGTAAGATCTAGAGCACCTCCTACTGCAATCAGAGAACAAGTAAGCACTTATCAACAAAGCCAAAGCCACGCACAGTGCAGGCAGGACCAAACGTACCCTGGCCTGGCCCTCCTCCTCCTCCTCCTCCTCCTCCCCCTGAGGCCGCATTTGCACGGTCCGATCCTTGCGGGCGCCCGGTATACACTGAAAGGAGCGCAGCCTGCCCTCTGTGTGGTACTTGTACTGCACCTCCAACGGCCCCTCCTGCTTGGGGAACACATCACGCCTGCTGTGCAGCGCCCTGATGGCAGCAGTGCAGCTTGACCACGTTCTGTAGCAGACGGTGGCCTCGTCCCCTGCATATAGCGCACCCCAGGTTGACGTGGGTAGCTTCCAAGGACGAGTACAACGAGAGGTGGGATAACTGACATCACTTCACAGACATATGTGCACACCGAACCTAACCTGGAGCAGGGCCCCACAGGTACCACCACAATCATATTCTAAACACGCGACTCTAGTTGACATAGTACATAAACAAGCTGGCAAACTTGGTACATATGTGTTGGATGTGTGTTCAATTACCTTTCTTGCTGAGCATGGTCTTTTCGTTCAATATCAAGCCATAAGCCTTCATTTTGCTGAGCAGCACCCCATACGCCAGGCCACGCGGTAGCTGAAACCATAAAAGGTAAGACGTCAGTGGTGGGCACTGACTACAGCTCGGAACAACTGAACCAAGGCCACCAAGTGTATATGCCGCATAGACACATGCTCATCTGTCCTGCGGTGGTAATGTTGTGGGGACATAACATAGAAAAGGTAAAGAGCATGTAGAGAGCAACGTTTCTCCGCGAGAAACACCCCCACAGGCGCTGCTACTGACCCTGTGGCTCCCTCAAAACCCCCTGGCTACCCTCACTTCCCAGGTACAGACAGATACAGTCGAGGCAAGCTACAAGCACCCCTTACCACATAAAGAACATACACACGAGCATATACAGCATACGTACAGGCTTCAGAGATAGTGTTCTCGAGAAGATGCAGCCATAGTCGTCTCTAAGGTGCGCTGGAAATAGTCTGTCATCCGGGTGCACGAAGCTGAGCTTGGACTTCACGTCATGCGTGAGGAAGACCCCTACCGAGTCATACGTGTTCAAAATTTTCTCAGCAAGCTCCCAGGTTTCAACTTGCACATACCTGATGTCCCTCCACTGGCTAGCCCAGTAGGCCGTCGGGTTAGCTGAGAACCCATGTAGCGACTTCTTGCCCAAGTGTAGTTTCAACTCGGAATCAGGTGCCTCTGGGGAAACAGGGGCAACTTTCAACCAACACCCGTTCACCACAGCTGGGTTGGTCTCAGGAATCATGCTGCCAAAGAGTCACAGAGTACCGAGTTCGAAAGCAAAGTAGTTCCGGGAAAAACAAACGGGGTCAATATTTTGTGGTGTTGCCAGATCCTGCCAGCTAGAACCCCATACTAAGCGAGGAGGGAAACGCCGGCTGTCGATAAAGCCTTAACGCAGTCAGAGAATGAAACTCCAACCGTGGCAAAGTATATGTATAGAAAGCCCGGACGGGAATGGGTCTGGCCCTCAACAAGGCGGCTCCTGAACTTCTGGGTAAAGCAGTGTGCAGTGGCTCATAAGACTGAAAGGGAACAGCATTAACGTGCTTCACGTCATGAAACGAAGATCAGCAGGCTTTCAGCAGCCAGCCTTCCTACCGCGATATACTTTACTGACCTAAAAAATCTGCCTAGCACCCCTGAGTTCAATAACACGAGGCTACAAGTGGCGTACACGAGAGCACAATTGCTGGAAAAGACGCTGTTCGTACAAACACGTAGAGGGTTTCCGTGGCCCGTGGCGTGGGTACACAATAGGATGCTGCACGCGCTGTCAAACTTTTGGACAAACTTTCGTGCGCACTCATCGTGCGCCCAGTTGTCCCCCCGCTTCAGTTGTAGTACAGCACTCAATTCCCAAACAGCCCAATAGGTTAGCAGTAACCCAGTAGTCCTATGCTAGAACAGATGGACAAAAAGGGTACGCACTGAGGTGCCCACTATGACGCGACCCCCGCTGCGTTCCTGACAGGGATCATGATGCCCTGGGTGTGGAGCTGACAGGCACACTTCAAGATGGGCGCTGTGCGCCAGAGGAAGCACGCGTCGGCGCCTGTCAAGGAAGCACCTGGAAAATCTGCTAAGACTGGCAAGGCGCAAAAAGCAGTGGGATGGTCACTGGGTGTGTATACGGCTCATGCATGCATGTGCAATTGCATGCATGCATGCATCCACTGGAATGCACGTGTCCCGACCGAGACTGGTGTCAGGTGCCAACCCCCCTACCTCCAGACTACAAATCTGTGACTAAAATTACAGCCATATTTTGGCTGCACCTGCGCCCCCTGCCTCCCCCCATTGCCCCACCTACTCCACCCACCCCCCTCCCCCCCTGCAGGCCTGCTGGGCGGCACAGCGGTGGCAACTATAGCCATACTGGCTGGCCTGACCAGGCTGCTGCTCACAGGTAACCAGACACTGGCTTGTCTATGATGCAAAATGTGCTATATTTCAGTGGCCCGCTCTGGAGTTTTTGCACGAAGGCACCATGCAGCAGCAGAGGTGGGTGGGCATGGCGCACCCTGCACCACACTGCTCATGGCAGAGCTGACCTCATTTTCGCCTGTGTGTGGTTACAGGCCCTCCCCTCCTGTCCTCCTCCTCCCCTACCGTGCCTATCGCCGTCCCCCTGCTCAAGCACCTGTCCCAGTTCCAGGGGGCCAGGCGCGATGACCTGCTGTGGGGCACGTACAGGCTGGGCACCTACTTTGGTGAGGGGACCACAAAGCAGTAGTGCACATTGCATGCAGTGCACGCCAAAGTCTAGTACTTGTGAGGCCAACCTGCTACTGCATCCCCCAGAAATTTCTGCACTTCCTCCGCTTGTTGCACTTCAATACCCAACACTCATTAATATGCCTGTGGCACATTACATCGACCCTTGGCAGGGCCCACTGGCCATGTCTCCGCCTATTGAGTAACACCCCACCCCCACCCCCCCAGGCCTGCGCACCCGCTCCCCCTCTTCCCTGCTGTTGGGACTCATGTGGGTGGACCCGCAGCGCCCAGATGCGCTGCAGCAAATACGCCACCAGGCACAGGAGCGGGATGGTGAGGCCACACACGCCTGCCAGGGGCCAGTGTCGTGAAGCGGGGTGGGATGGTGGGCACACCAGATGAGGGCTGGCGCATGACTTTGATTGGACATCCTTGCCAGACACACCCTAGCGGTGTCTCGGTATCCGCACATTTTCATCACGCTGCAGCTGTGGCCTGCGCATGTCCATGGTTTCATGTGGCCCCTCCGCCTCCCCCAGGTTTGTCTCGCTACGGATGGCTGCGTCATGACGGTGTGTCGTGGGGGGAGCAGGAGCTGGTGGATGGGGAGTATAACATGACGACAACATGGGTAGGGCAGCGGGAGATATGTAGGGTATGGATGTGTGTGGTTTGAGGCAGTAGGGCCTGTTGGATGGTGCTGTGCCAATGGCACAGACTTGTACATGTGTGTATCTGCATGGGTATGACTGTGCATGCATTTTTTTAATGTCAGAGAAGTGCCGTGTGTAGTTTTGGTGGTGGGGTGAGTGAGGGCGGTAATCAGGATGTTGAAGAGTGTGTTAGGAGCGGATTGCAATGCCCACAGTAGCGCATTTGAAGGTCCCCCACCATGCAGTGCCCCCCGCACTGCGCACATGTCGGCTCTGGAGTGCTGCATGGGGCACTGCCATATGGGCCTGGCTCAATGGGTGATTCTGGCAGCAGAGAGCAGGCCAGCAAAACTTCAGGCAACGATTGTGTGTCTCTGCCTGCAGGTGAAGCGCCAGTGCCCTGGGTGTGGCAAGGGAGGGGATATAGGCATGCGGGTGCAGGTGGGGAGGTATCCAGAGGATGACGACAACGAAGATGACGGGGAGGGAACGGCTGCGGGGGCTGACCCCAAGAGGATCTCCCTGTTCTTCTATGTGGCGGATGAGGCGGTGCGTGCGGGTTGGCTTGGCTGCTGGTGGTGCGCGCTGGTGGTCACATGGGTAGTTCAGGGGTGCCATGTGCGGTGGGTGCACCACATGATGGGGTACTAGATGACGCCTTCCTGCCTGCATGGACGGGTACTCCTGAGGTATGGCGGACCTGCATGCCTAGCGCCTAGGATCACCTGCTGCCGCATGCATGCGCTGATGCGTGCACCTGCAAGCACTGGCGGAGGTGATTTCAATTGCAAGGTTGCAGCCACACATGTTATCCAGCACACATCCAATTGGCTCTCTGTGGCCAGCGTCAAGGTGTGCGAAGCTTGATCTCCATCACAGGGCTGAGTGGTGCTGTGTGCATGCAGACCCACCAATGGCAGGGGCAACCGGTGGAGGTGCTGCCTCAAGGGGCGGTGGGCGCACAGGAGGGGATGCTGGCCGCCGGCTGCACCTCCCCGCTCCATCATTGGCAGCTGCATGTGCGGGACAACACAGGGGCAGGTGGGCAGCAAGGGGTGGACGGGGCACAGGTTGGGGAGGGGGTGGTGTGTGCTGCAAGTGGGCAGTGGAAAATGTTGCTGCACTGCCACTCTCCTGTAGACAAGGAGGGTAGCTGGTAGTGACGTCACGTGAGCGCATGCGCACGGCGGGAAGTGCACCCAACTGGCCGCAAGCCAGTTTGGGATTGTTTCCTTTCTCTTTCTGTCGCACACGGCACTCAAGCCATAGTGACATCTGCATATGGCTGCACAACTCATTTCTTTACCTCTTGCCTGTTTTCAGACATTGTGCGTCGCCTCATGCTTTCGTCCCCTGCTGTGCTGTTGCTCCCCCTTCCCTGACACCCCCCCTGCTCCCCCTCCCCGCAGCCAACCTGACATCTTCCCTGCACTACCTGGCATCATCAAACCCCCACACGCACAACCTGACCCAGCTGGTGGGGGGCGCGCTGACTGCCAGGGTGCAGGGGGCGGCGCAGCGGGCTGCCACAAGGGGAGGGAGGCTGACGATGAAAGGTAAGAAGGTTGTTAGCAAGGACCCTATCGGTCGGTGGAAATATGCTCATGACAGGAAGCAGTGGGGTGGACACCTCAGTAACAGGCCTGGTCGTTGAATAACAAAATAAAAGTAAAATAAGGTGTGCACTGATCTGGAAAGTGAAATGGCAGGAATCATGCAAAGCAGCACCCGACGTTGCCTGTTTTGAGGTTTGGCCCCCTCACACCCTCCCTCCCCTGTTCCAGCCTTTTCTCGTGCCCTGCGCCTACCTGACACCCTGGATGAGGGCAAGGCAGGCATCGCAGTGTTCCAGCTCACACTCAACACCCCCGTGGACATTGAGTATACACTCACCACCACCCCTCAACTGCCCAAAAAGCAGCAGCAGCAGCAGCAGCAGCCGGTGCTTGCCAAGGTGGTGCATGTGCTGAAGGGATTGCTCCCATGGCTGGGGAGTGGAGGGGGTGATGGAGAGGCTGGGGCTGTGCCTGTGGCTCCTGTGTCTCACCCTGAAGGTGGAGTGGGTGGGGTGGCGTTGGAAGAGCGCCTGGCGGCTTTGAGAGGTGCGGACCTCCTAACCCAGCCTCAATTGCATGCACCTGCTTGCAGGCACATATCTATGCCCGGAAGGTACCATGCTTGACCTTACTGGCACCGGGTTTTGAAATGCCCACCAGTCAGATGTGTAAATATTATTTATACATCCTATCTTGTTATTCAATTATGACTATGTCTTGACATTGATTGCCATGAACATTGTCACAGCGCTAGTAGCAATGCTGCTGCGGCACCTGTGTTGACCCATGCCCTATGCCCCATGGCGCACCTGCAGGGGCCGCGCTGCAGGCCCTCATAGACACCCGGCGCCGGGAATTCGATTCCAAATTTGACGCCGTCTTTCCCAACGTTGCCTCAAACCCAGCCAACCCAGCTGGCACCCTGGCCACCACAAGGTACGCCCTCTCAAACATGCTGGGAGGGATTGGCATCTCCTACGGCCAGCAGCGTGTGCGGTACCGGGACGCCGGCGGTGTGTCCAGAGAGGCAGATTACTTCCACGCGGGCCTGTTCACAGCGGTGCCCAGCAGGAGCTTCTTCCCTCGAGGATTCCTGTGGGACGAAGGTTTTCACCAGGTAAGTGTGAGGGTGCAAGGGGGCAGGGATTAGGAATGTGAAGACACAATTGTGAGACTGTCAAAAGCAGGTTATGACCGCGGCAATTACTTGAGAAGAACAGACAAAAATGCAAATAACCCATGCCATATTTACGCTTTAAATAGGCGTTTTATGTGGCAGCCGAATGAGAGGTAGCTGTGTGTCCGGCAGTCGCATGCGTACGCATAATCTACTTCTCTTGTAATGTGTGCACTGTTGCACTCCCCACCCGTCCTGATGCTGCTGCCACCCCCTTGCCCAGCTCCTCATTCGCCGCTGGGACCCGCTGCTGAGCCGTGAGATCATGGCCTGGTGGCTGGACACAATGAACAGCCAGGGCTGGATGCCGCGAGAACAGATTCTGGGGGAGGAGGCAAGGACAAGGTGAGGCACCAGGGGGCAGGCCAAACCTGCAGGGTTCAGTGATTCAGCCATATGCATGGCGACCCAGGGGTGGAAACTGCTCCACAGGCATCCACATAATTGTCTGTGCAGGACTGCAAGTGTTGCCATATGGACCACATGTGTGTCCATTACATGTGTGAAGGCTGATCAGGCATTTGCGCTTCGGCTGGGCCAGGGGCGTTACCTGCCCTTCTGTTAATTATCAGCAGTTTATTAAATCCCAACAGTTTGTATTTATCACTTAGCACGCGCATGCCATGCGCACAATACTAGGTTTTCGTTCCACACAAGTCAAATTGCGGCACTTGCTCCCATGCCACACCCAACCTCCCGCAAAACCACACAACCCCCAACACCCTTGCGCAGGGTTCCCGCTGAGTTCATGGTCCAGGATAGCGATGCAGGCAACCCCCCCACCCTGTTCCTCCCCCTTGCTGACCTGGCGGCGCATGTGGCGGCGGCAGAGGTGGACCCCGCTGCACGCACCCGGCAGGCATTTGAGGACAGCGAGTTCCTGGGGGCGGCCTACGGGCGGCTGATGGCGTGGTGGGTGGTGGGGGTGGGGAGTAGGCCAGGCACGGGAATGGGCAGGATCAGCAAATTTGCAAGGAGAAAATTAAACGAATATATTGTTCCGGTTGTGGAAAAATGCCACCTTGCATGCTGCCGCACCTTGACCGTGGCCAGAGCCGCTAGTGGTATCAGTGCGCACGGCTCACCCCTTGCGCAGGTACTCCTGGTTCAACCGCACCCAATCAGGGGACAACCCCGGGGAGTGGCAGTGGAGGGGGCGGGACCCCATCAACAACCGCGAGCTCAACCCCAAGACCCTCACCAGCGGCCTGGATGACTACCCGCGCGCCTCGCACCCTGGCCCGGGTGAGCGCCACGTGGACCTGCGGTGCTGGATGGCGCTGGCTGCCAGGGTCATGGCGCAGCTGGCAAGGCTGGCAGGGGAGGAAGGGGAGGGGATGGTACGGGGTGGATGGGGGTGGGGAGGGTTGTGTGGGGGCAGGCAGGCATTTGGCGAAGGGTGGTGTGTGGGAGTGGTGTGCCTGGTGGTCCTGGTGGAGCGGCGACAGCATAGACAGGATTCAGAACACAGGTCTGTAAGGGGGTTGCACGCAGTGGCCTCAATTATTGTAAACTTTGATTTTACATTTTACATTACGGTATTTAATTAAAATTTTCACGTTTCATGACAACTTCACATATAAAAAGTCTCGTTACAGTGCTTGCCAAATGTGGACGGCACAATTTAGCTGATGCCTGCTGCCACTCCCAATGTGCGCGCCGTCCTCATGTGCATTAAATTGCATTGGTGCAGGTGGAAGCTTTGGATCGCGACGCGGCCCTGCTGTCTGACTTTTCCTCCCTCAACGCGCTGCACTACGACCCCCTGGCGCAGCAGTACCGGGATTGGGGCAACCACAGCGAGGGGGTGGCGCTGGAGCGGGAGGTGGTGCAGGTGCAAGGGGGGGGGTACCGCCAAGGGGAGCTAAGGAGGGTGGTGCGGGTGCCCCCTGTGCCGCAATATGTGCCCCACTACGGGTAAGGTCATGATTCATGCGCTTGTGTGCACACCTGCACATGTAGTGCTTTATAGGTCGTGTGGCTGCAAGTGGGTGTGCTTGTGTGCATGTCGGGGATCACTGTGGCACACGGCTGGCATGGCCTTTGCCTCAGCTTCAAGGAATGTTCATGTGTGCTCTTTGATCCATTTGAGGAAAGCAGTGCCATCCATTGCACGCGGGATCACAGCGTGTCACCTACACCTATTCTGCATTCACGGCACTGCACGCCCACTGCTTTCCTCCCCTCACAGGTACATCAGCCTGTTTCCCCTGCTCATGCGCCTCATCCCCCCTGCCTCACCCATCCTTGGCCGCCAGCTGGAGCTGATGGCCAGCGAAGAACACATGTGGACGCCATACGGGCTGAGGTCATTGGCCAAATCGTCCTCGATATACCACAAGTGCGCCCCCTGCCACCCTGCAGCTGCATGGTTCTTTTCCCATGTGTACCCATGTCACGTGTGAATGCGCACATGGCCAAGTACCCATGGGTGTTGCTTCATATGTGAGCCCTAATCGAGGTCTATCTTGCACGCCATTTTCCTTTTGTGTGTCAAGAATGCACCCAACTCTGATGCACCCTCCGCCCATGTGTGCACGCCTCATCTGGAGTGACCAAACCCTAAACCCTCCATCCTGACCCCTCCCCTAGGTACAACACGGAGCACGACAAGCCCTACTGGCGCGGCCCCATCTGGGTGAACATTAACTACCTGGCGCTGTCGGCGCTGCACCACTACGGCCAAGCACAGGGGCCGCACGCGGCAAAGGTGGGGGCAGGGGGGTGGCTGCTTGTGGTGTGAAAGGCAATTTCCTGGTTTTCTGTGCGGGTTTCTGAGGTTCAAAAGCTGACCTGCCCAGGCGCGCAACTGCCATCCAACTGCCACCAAAACGACAAGGACTTGGTCTATGGCATGGCATGGCATGATTGCCCTCCCACCTCCCCACATATCAGCAGACCCTACCTGCAAGGCCCAACTCTCCTCTAATTGGTGCCATGCTGTCATTGCCGCACCCACATGGATAACCCACGTTGCGGCCTCCCTCCACCCCCTCCCCTGGTTGTGACGCTGCTCTCCCTCCACAGGCGGCTGCGCTTCACGCCTCCCTGCGCCATGCCCTGCTGGCCAGCGGTGTGGGTGTGCACCAGGAGAGCGGCTACCTGTGGGAGCAGTACGATGATGAAAGCGGGGAGGGCAAGGGGTCGCACCCCTTCACTGGTTGGACTGCGCTGCTGGGGCTGGTGGCGGCAGAGGCATATGCGCTCATGTGAGGGGGTGGGGGGGTGGGGGGGCGACGGGGGGTGCACCCGTCGCCGCGCTGTTGCTGGGCCTCCCTTCGCCAGTGAGAGCCACTGTGGCAGATGACTAGCAGCTGGGTCGTTGACAGCAGTTGATTAGAACAGAAAAGGAAAGAAGTGATGATGAACACAGGGTGCGTTGATACTTGTTGCTGCCCGGTGTCTGTTTTTCCAACAGAGTTTGTTGTATACTGCTGTGTGGGGGACGTTTCATTTCTTCTGTCTTCCTTTGAGTATCCTCCGGCTGCAAATGTTTTTCTCGCAGATATTCGGTCCCATGGATTGGGCATGTGCACTGGTCATTTATGGTTCCAGCTTAACCTGGCGCGTTCTCATCACAATCTCAACTCTGAGCTGGACCAGGTGCGGCCCTGAGTCAGCTGGTGCGGCAAGGTCTGCATTTTGAACATTGCTGGCTGTAATGTGCCGCCCAGTGTTGGCGTTTAATTTTCTTTCTTTCCTTCTAATAAGCTATTCCCGGGATGCGCTTTGGTAAATTTGACCAATATCGCCGAGGCAAAAAAGGTCACCACTTTCTCCAACCCAACGTGGAAAGTTGCGCGACGGTGGATACTTTCCACACAGGAACATAAAGCAGCATGGGCGCCATTGTCCAGATGGTGCAAACACTTACTGGACTGCTGACCTTCCAGTGAGTGTTGCAACCTCGCGGCTACAACCTTTCAACGTATGAAGTGCTCTGTTCACTCGACTTCCAGTGTACCGAACGCATTCCGGAATGTTCACATGCCACAGCAGGACATGTCCTCTGTTAGTAACGCAGTGACCGTGCAGTGATCAACCCAGACTAACATTTCCCCGACATCTTGTTCACCACGCATATATTGGAAGCAGTTTCAGGTGACAGCCTTATATCACTGCCACACTGCCGCGCTCCATGGTGGTCGAACGCCAGCAGGGGTCTCCAGGGCCAACGTAGGGACGGCATGCGACAGCACACCCTCAGTGCACCGCCCAGTAACTACCGTGCAAGAGGTCTTTTGAAGAAGGTGGGTTATTAATGCACATAACGCACAGTATTGTGCCTGTTCTTTGGCTGGCCACACATGATATGGGCTATGACTAACCTACCACCACACACTTGCGCACAGCGTAAAGCAGCAGTGCTGAACGCGGGCGTGGCCGGTTCGGTGCTACCTAACTCAGTTGGGTTAATCTCGAAGCTGAAGTGCTCCTAGGAAGTATAGAATAGCGTGTGGGTGTTTCGTCCGTTGCAAGACACACACCACCTCTCTCGGTCGGGCCCCACCGCTGTGCTAGCAGCTGTAGGAACCTTGGGTGTGTGTGGGCGAAAGTTGCGCTTTACTTTCCCAAGTCATATGACTCTCAAACTATACCGCAGCTGAAGGATTGTGCCGAATATAACGCACGCCGTGCCGTTTGGTCACGGCATGGTGTGCGAGCAGTCCCATTCCAACGGACATGTTGCCCAACGCAAACACACTCATCCCTGTGGATGCTTTGCATATCAGCATAAAGAAAACGATGTTTCCTTTGCAGGTTGAGGGTGAACTGGCTGCCTGACCTACGCCCAGCGTCCCTGGCCACCCACCCACTGCTACCACCCACTACACCCACCGATGCTCACAGCTCAACTCCAGTCACTGGATATTCTATGATGGCAGCAAACACGTTGCAACATGTGGTAAGCACTGTGATTGCAATAAGACTGACAGGTTGGGGGCATGTTCTTGCTGTTGTCATCATTTGTTGAGCACTCAAGAGCACTGCGGACCAGGTGCAGTACATGAGGAGGTGCGTCAGCTAGTACACCCTCACACATATACTTTATACAGAAAACGCTATCTACAGTAGAGACCCATCTAAAGCACATCGGTCAGTTGTAATCATCACATACTAGACACTCACGCAGAGGGTACTGCTTTGCTGTTGTGACTCGTGCAGTGTTGTTCTGTCCAATGCGTGGGGCCGTCCATTGGGCGCCAACTCCCCGGTCTGATTGACAGCCATTTTCCTGTTCACACCTGCAGGTGGGCTACTGCAGTGATGCTCGGCCAGGCCTGTTGGTGGGAGGGGATAGAGTCCGGGAATGCGCATTTGACACGGCAAGGGTCCAGGTGCGGTGCAGGCTCCCATCGGCACTTGCATGTGACATGCTGTGGAGTGTTTGTGTTGAGGTGAAGAACTGCGCCCATATGCAACCACCACGGTGCCTATGATGTGAAATTAAAAGCAGACTGCCGCAGCATCCAGGGATTGCGTGGATACCACAGCAGGAAGTGTGCCAGCCTGCAGTTGTCCTGCTAGTAGCCCCAACTTACAACCCTGGGGCCAGTGTGCACATCTGACGCTCAGCCTGACAGGGCGTGCGCGCTGTGTTTGCGCAGGTGCAGGTGTTGTGCCAGGGCGGTGTCCCCCCAGTAGGTGGAGGAGGGGCAGAACCGGCGCTGCTGGTGGCGGCAGGCAGCGGTAAGGGGGGGATAGTGACCAGACTTATGGAATGCCGGGCATTTTTCATGCACATGCATATGTAACAAAGCATGCACCTGAAGTCTAGTGTAAGCTGCACAGTGGCCAGCATGCATGAATGGAAGTTTGGCACTTTGTGAAGTTATCTGCACATGGATCTGATAAAATTGATGAAAACATTGTTGAAAGTGATACAATTCCACCCATTTACCGACATGAAGGTTCCCCGCTGCAGGCAACCAGCTGTGGCTTCAGCAGCTGCTGATGGAAGGCGCCGACCTGGAGCAGCGCAACCTGGTGAGGGAAATGGTGGCTTTGGAGGGTCCTGAAAGTGCCGGTTACATTGCACAATGTATTATGATATAACGTACATTCTTTTCACAAACAATAAAGTTATATGTACAGTTCTGTACATATTTTGTTGCCCTGAATGTACATTGATTAATATACCCCGGAATGTACGTGTACGATAAGCAAGTGTGCCTTGCCACAATTGTGCCTTGCCATGTGGCTTCCTTAAAGCTTTCTCCGTGTGTCACCCCACCCTCCGCCTGTGCCTGCAGCTGCGTGAGACTGCCCTCATCCGCGCCTGTCAGGAGGGGCACTTGGGTGTGGCCATGGCGCTGGTGGAAGCAGGGGCGGGGCTGGATGCAAGGGACCAGGTGCGCGGACGGTGGTGGTGTGGAATTTACTAAATGGTGAGGTCATGGTGATCTTAGGATGATCCCTTGCATGTATACCATAGCCACTGTGGAGAAATATAGCCGTATGGCCCAATGTCACATAATAACAGGCACATGCACAAAACAATCAATGCAAGTTCCATGCGTTGATGTTTTAATAATCCTTCTTGAGCAATGTGCAGTACTGGTACCACTGTACTTCCAAATGGCTTCATGAAGTAAAGTAGATGACCCAAGCAACGTTTACTAGATGATTGCATATGCATGCACATCTCTGCTCACTGTGTGCCAACCATTGGCCCTGGCTCAGCCCATCCTACCCTGATCATTTGTCAACAAGGAGTTACCCTACTGCGCAGACCGGCAACACTGCCCTGCATTGGGCGGCCCTGCAGTGCCGTGACGACCTCATCCGCCTGCTCATTGGGGCAGGCGCTTCAGGGGAGGTTGCCAACGACCAGGGCCTGATGGCTGGGGACCTGTACCAGCCTACATGGGGACCAGTGCAGACCAGGCGGAGCAGCTCAGGCAATGTGGGTAGCAGTCCTGTGTTTTGCCATGATGGCTTGCATGCAGTGACGTGTTCACAGCTGGGTATTTCAGTGGGAGTGCTGTGTGGTGCAAATATGGGATGCTGTGTAGGCAACCGCCATGTTAGATGATTTGACTGATCAGCAGAACTCAACACAGTTGTGCTGTGAATCATAATATGTATAAAGTTTCAGTGGACCTGAGAACCTCCTGCATAGATTAAATTGTGTACACAGTAATCAAAACAACAAAACACAAGGAAATGTTTTATTGCGATGCAAACTCACGCCATGTTGGATTGGCTTCCCCCTGAATCTCCATCCCACATTGACCACAGCCCCCACACTCTGGCACATCCTCCGCCGCCGGAGTCAAGCGCCGCCGCTCCACACCCACCACCACCCCTCCACCTGCTGCCACCCCCCTCCCCGCCCAGTGCTGGGATTTCCTGAGCTCCGAGTCGTACTTCCACTTTGTGCACCACCACATCAGCCAGCTGCAGGACTGCTGCGAGCACGCCGTCACGCCTGAGCTGAGCCTGTACTGGGCGGTGCGGGACTGGCTGGTGCACGCAGCGCAGGTGTTGGCCCAGATGCAGCCCAAGTGCCAGGTGAGCGGAGGGAAGGACACCAGGGAAGTCTTGCGATGGGCCTGTGGACATGTACATGATGTACAACATATAGCAAAAAATGTGTACCTGGTAGGTTGACCCACCTTGTGGGCGCACAAGGCAGCACTGAAATCTCCACTACATTCCTTTACATTACCATTCTGTCACTGATTCTGCGTATCTCCATCTACGCTCAGCTGGGGAGACATCAAGTCAGCCTTCTTACATGCATGGGGACCATGGTGCACTGTCCTTCCCATCAAGCCACCGTTTCCACTGCCCCCAGGTGTCCGGGAGCGTCATCTCCTGTGCCATCTCCCTCTTCACGCGCTTCAAGCTGCAGCAGCAGGTGGCAGGGGGGCCGCACGCTTCCCTCGCAGCCATAGGAGGGGAGGAAAAGGCAATTGTGCTGGACCTGGCGGCGTGCCTGTGGGTGGCGTGCAAGGCAGAGGGGGGCCGGTGGGCGGTGGCAAGCAGGGCGCTCATGGCGCGGGCAACTGCAGTGGAGGCTGAGGCGCTGGGGACCAGGGAGCTTGAGGTGGGTTGGCGGGTGGATTGGGGGGGCTAACATGTGTTGGCATATGGGTACTCAGTACTGTCCCTGCAAGGGCAGTGCGGGATCTGCCCATTGTGGACATTTTGCAAAGAGCGCACATGTGGATTTACGATGCACCGGAGGAGGTGGCACTGCTGTGCGCTGCGCCTGACCACACATGGATGGATTTCTCGGTTCATATTGATGTGCAGACATGTTTTTGCACCTCATCCATGGTATCCGTTGGTACCATATCAGGTATGCCTGGCGATGTCCAACAGCCACATGTGGGATTATGCTGACATCATGTGACGCTGTTCCTTTCCATGCAGATTTTGACACTGCTTGAATGGAACCTGGGGACTGCCAACACCAAGTGCCTGGAGGAGCGAGAGGCTGCCAAAGGGGGAGGTGTGGGGTGTGGCAGTGGGGAGGTGCCTGTGTGCGACAAATTTTGATCGGTCATAGCGGAGCCAACTGCTTTAAAATGGCACGTAGTCAGCTGGAGATTCACATCGGATGCAATTTTTAAACATGAAATATCTTCTACAGCTCAGTGGTTGACAACGTCCATGTACGCTCTGCCACACTGACACACAGTGTCACAGATTAACAGCAAGTACAACGCATACATTGCAATGCAGTGCAGCATAACATTGTGTACACCTAATGAGATGGCCATCAATTTGAATCACAGTCAGCTGACAACGGTTGCAACAATGGGAAGAAAAATGACAAATGGAGTTCAGGGCTAGTGCTCCACTAAAAGGTTTTTTATAGCGCCTGGTTCACTGATGATCACCCGCAACGTATCTGTATAGCGCGGAAGAATCTTAGTGCTAGCGCGCAGTCAGGGCAATTATTATTTATTTAATTGAGCTTTTTTATTTATTTATTTGTTAACACATCAGATGTTGTCAACTGTGTGACCACTATCCCATGTTTTATGCAGTTTTATGCAATCAAGGGGCTTGTAGTGAGTAATAATGGACAACTAGGATAAGCTAGCTAAAGTTGCACAACCAGCGTTGTTTAATAGTCACCCCTGCTGGCACTGCAGCACTGCAGCATTGCAGCAAAATTCTTACCATGGTGTACCTTCTTGTCTGACTGGTTCATTTCTACCAACTGACACAGTGTACACATGGCTGTTTAGTACATACCGTTAAGGAGGTGACCATCACTGTATATTGTCTCACTGGGACATTCGTTAATGTCTCAATTGACGGAGCCACGGGGTTCCTTCCAAACTTTTGAGTAGCTTCTTAGACCATATCAAGGCTTATACATTTTACCGTACATGCTTTATATTTTAGCGTACTATGTGTTTCTTATCATGCATTGGTTCTGCTCATCATGATTATGGAGCAGCTACTTTCCGGAGGACTTATAGTACGTAGTTTATATTAACTGATATTTCACAGTCGTCTTGGCAGCTTCCCTGATACCCAGCAGCTTAACGTGAATTGGCGCTAGGACAAGACTTTGCATGCATTCCAGGCATTCAGCTTAAAGCTCAAAGGTTGCAGCGCGCGCGCAGACTAGCTCCTCCCATTATGCGCAATCATTAAGCCATTAGCTAGTCATTTAAATTTTCCCCATTGGGAATTTTCCCCTTTTGGCAAAAGGGCCCCCGGGATGCTTCATGCTAGAGGGCAGGGATTCACTGAATAAACTCAGTAATGATTACCGCGCTTGCATCCAATCCAATAAGATTAACAGTGGACTGTCAGTCACGTAATAAGAAAAGAAAAGAAAACAGACGCCAAAGGCGTAAATACGGCGGCATAGCAGCTACGCAATAAATATATAACCCGCATGCGACAGGGGAATTATATTTTTACAGTATTTTTGAAAGAGAGGACACGTTTCCTGCAAGGAATGTCGACATGCCTACTTGCATCCGCTTATATATATGCGGCAATAGTCACTGTTGACAGCAGTGGGCCCGCAGGCATGCCTGTGCTACCTCAGGGCTTTCACTCTATCCTGCAGCTTGGAAGGAATTCCAGCTGCCAGCCATTTCAGTAGTCAATGGGTTGAACCCCTTGCTTAGGGTTGAGCAGACTCGAGAGTTGGGATAAAGTAGGTCAGACTGTTACAGCCTCAATGGTGAAGAGCATAAGGATGCTGTTGGAAATTCATTAATCCCATTGCCGCAATCCATGATGGGGGCACATGCTGTCACAATCACTGGATGATCCACTTCACAAAGCAACTGCCAACGTTCTTTTGTCAATGCCCCGGTCAATGCCCCATATGTTGGGGTGCTTTCTAACGCAGCATATAAAATGTCTCAATAAGCAATGTTCAATGCATACTTTCATATATCAAATAAAGGAAACGCACACAGGTGGCAGAAACACACACACAAACACACACTGTACTAGAGGTCAACACTCAACACTGAGTGATAATACCCAGTCAAAGGCCTTTGAAAGCTTGTTGCGGCGCAAAACGCTAGTTATAACACAAATGCCTTGCGGTTCAAAATGCTTAAACAAACTGCCGATGCAACACTTGACCCAGCCATATGGCGGTGTATTCATTCATGAAATATTCACTGATAAATCTGAAACTCTTTCAGTTGAAATAAGCACTAAAACTCCTCACTTTGCGTTTAGCGCTGCCTCCTGCGGCGGCCAATATTATTGATGATGCTCATGGTGGTGTCGTGCTGCATTGCCAGGATATTGGATATGCCGGCTGCACCAAACATGCTGTAGTCAATAGGGCTGTACGTGGTGGGGGTGGGCGAGTAGTCTGAACCATCGGGGGAGTAGGTGTCTGGGCTAGGGCTGTCGGGTTCTGGGCTGTAGGTGTCTGGGGAATATGTGTCTGGAGAATATGTGTCTGGAGAATAGGTATCTGGGGAATAGGTATCTGGAGAATAGGTGTCTGGACTGTAGGTATCTGGAGAGTAATATTGCCAGTCCTCGCCAGGTGTGGGTGCTTCTGGGGGGTAGTTGTATGGGGAGTAGTACTGATACCCGTCGTCGCTTGGTGTGGGTGCAAAGGGATCATAGCTGTCGGGGCCCAACCCTACGTAAGGGTCTGGTGCGTCGGGGGTGCCATATGGGTCGGTGGTGGGCGGGGTTGCCGGGGGGGAGGTGTCTGCAGGGGGGGTATCTGGAATGCCTTGAGACGGGGAGGGTGCTGTGGCCTGGATGAGGTCTGACACCGGCACCCCCAGGTACGCGGCGTACTGCTTCATTGTGAGGTTCATGATGGCTGCAAACAGCTTGACCAGGTCGCCGCGCAGCAGGATGTCTGTCACAGGCTGCAAGGTGGGGAGAAGGGGCAGTGAGTTCTTGTAGTTCTTGGAGTTGGGAGCCATATAATGTCCTTTTCGTGGTCACCAATGCTGCAGGACATGGCAGGCGCTTTGGGGACCAGTAAGTGTCAGTAGACAGAAGCTAACACAAACTCTGAAGCTCATGCTGTAGTTAGCAGGTGCTTTTAGGTTTGACTTGAAGGCATCACTCAACTCGCTGGCCGGGCCAGGTCAACAAATGGAATGAACAGGGCCAGGACTGAACTGCTTGGCGCCCACGTGCAGGGTTGACTGCTAATGTCGATGTACTATGGAGTGCATGTAAATCACTAACAATTACAGTAATAACATTCGACCCCATATCTCATACCCCACCCTTACCCTGAGGCCGTTGACATCAGTTGCTGGGTTTGCCCTGTGCGCAAAGAACTGCATTTCCTCCAGATACGTGGGGTCGTACGCCTGACTTCTGAGCTCCGCAAACAGCAGGTCATAGTCCCCGGGAGTCAGCTGTTCCAGGGTGTCTACCAGGGGGGGAACCAGCTCCTCCCCAGTGGTTGCATTCTGGAGCTTATTGAACAGGTCGGCCAGCAGGTACAGCAGCTCTTCATCGTCGGTGGAGGTGGTGGTGGCTGGTGGTGTGGCTGTGGGTGTGCCTGCGGTGGGTGGGGAGGGTGTAGGTGAGGGAGGGGTGGGTGGTGGGCGGTGGTGAGGTGGGCTAGGTTGTGGGTGCTGGGGATAAAGGCAAATTTTGTACTCACATAGCGTGCACTTCGAAACGGTCTATGGAGTGCTGCAAAACAAACTCAGCCCTAGGCACTTATGCAAGATGTTACAACAATATGTAACGTGGAAAGTAGTGTGCACAGCCAAGGGTTGCTAGCACATGCGACTGCGAGTCAGGCTAGCTAGGGTTGGACAGCACAGTACATACACCTGCAGTAAATAAGCGCTATAGGTACTGCAACGCCAGAATACCACACACATACATAGAGGACATACCACCCAGGTCACTAGACCTCGATGAACACACACATTGCACTCAGCACCCACACCGCTATATACCTGTAAGGGTTTCAACTGGCGAGAGAGGGTTGATGTCACTGGGGGGTTGGGCTAGTTGCTTGAGAGACCTGCCGTCGACGCTGCTGGCGAGCAGGATGAGCCCGAAGCACACACTCAACCCGGCCAGCAGTACTGGGGTTGTTCGGCCTCCGTGTGAGCACGGCGTAGACAAACAGTGTCGCCCAAGAGCCATGAGCGTGCTTTGTAGTACAAGGGAGGTTTTAACGCGTGAGGAGACTATTTCGTGGCTTGGGATTCCTGCAAAGAGGGTTTTGGCGGCTAAGTTGCGGGCCAGGCTTCTAGAGACTAGGTATTACCATTCCTGGGCATTACCATTCCTGGGCCAGATTAATAGACGCTTTGAATGCGTCTATTGGTCTGCCCAGTTATGGTGTGGCAAAGGGTTGAGCAACATCGTGTCTTGCTTGCTACCCAGACTGAAGGTTGCACAGCCGAGTCCTAGTAGTACAACCTGGTCACATGCATGCATGTGCCGAAGTTTGAGTTCCACTGTACCTGTTTTGACAAAGGTGACGGACGGTGTCAGAACTCTAGGCGTTAGGTCACGACTAAACGAGTTGTGGCGGAATGCAGACTAGGCAAGGCTTATAAAGCTGTGCGAGTCGCTGTTGGTGCCCTGAGCCTGCACCTGTCTCGGTGCAAGTTGGCACGCCAACTGGCAGGATCAGGTTGGGTTTGGGACAACTGGCAGAAACCACGACGCAGGTGCTGGCGCCAAAATTTGAAAATCCCAATTGGGGCGCAATCCTTCACCAAAAGTGGTGCAGGTCACCTTCGGTGAAGGATGATCAGGTGATGAGGCTCGGAAGTCGCCCCTCGCCACCTTTTGACAGTTCCGGACGGTCACCGTTCCTTATGAGGGCCTTGCATAGGGGGTTAGGATGGGGGTCAAGGGCTTAGACCCGTATAATACACAGTATATTGGCCAAGGCCTGTAGACGGTCTGTGTAATATTGCAATGATTAACCCAAGACCATAGGACATTGCCCAGACCCGGTTCAATCATCTTGATCATCGGATGATGAACCCTCTACTCGAGCCCTGATCACGATGATAGAACCGGGTCTGGTAGAACCCTTTAGGGTTTTAGTAGAACCTTAAAGGGTTACGGTGACCAGGACTCATGAGGGCCTGCCAGGAGAAGTTCTTGCAAACACGGTGGGAGTGCTTAAACTGGGTCTTGTGTGTCCTGAGTCATCACAGGTTGTCGAACAACTCCGTCACCGGGGCTCAGCCTGTGAGGTGTCACTACGGTACATTATTATTCTATATCTTATAACATCGTGCTTGTAGGGCGTGCACGCACCCGAATACTATTGTGGTGGCACGACGCAGTATACTTTTGCTTGCTATTCTTATGCGGTACACCTATCTATGTAATTAGACCTTGACAACGGTTGTTGAGCTGTCTACTTCCACAATGCGTATCTTGGTTGCTGTAAAGAGGGTGATAGACTACAATGCAAGGATCCGCGTCAAGCCAGATAAGGTGTGCTAGAATGCATCCGTGCTCTGCTATATTGACGCCGTCAGTGCATGTGCGGTGACTTGTGCCCTGTGTGTCATATGCATGCGTTTCGGAGGGTGCGCCAGGTGTGACCTTCCTATATGCATGCATTGCAGACGGGAGTGGAGACGTCGAACGTGAAGATGAGCATGAATCCATTCTGCGAGATAGCCGTAGAGGTGAGTTATAAATGTGCACACAGCCCATGAACCGTCTGTTTATCTGCTTAGCCCTGCATCCGTGCATGCCATCCTTCCGGCATGCGTCACTGGCACTTTCGTATAACCACCCCTCGCTCCGCCTGCGTGCAGGAAGCGCTCCGTCTGAAGGAGAATAATGTAGCCAGTGAGGTGGTTGCAGTCAGCATGGGTCCAAAGCAGTGCCAGGTGAGAAAGTACTACTGGTGTGGCACCACATCACCCCTGGGCTCTGGGCACTGTTCAATGCCGAAGCTGCTGGCCTCTTATTGAGTGAGGCACTGTCATTTGCAATTTTTGCATCTGGAACGCCTCGGCACCTCACCTCCTGGTGCATCTGGGCACCTGTACCTCCTCGCCACCCCCTCCACACCACTTTCAACTGGCACCAAACACACTTGCTGCTCACTGAACCAACCCAAGGCGCGGCCACTTTGCGCCATACGCACCGCCTGCTCATCCCCACCCCCGAAAATCCAGCCCTCCTCCCTGCGCCCTTATTATGTATTCACTTATTTTATTATTATTTATATATATTTTTTTCAACCCTACCCTATACCCTCTGGCCCCTTCAGGACCAGCTGCGCACCGCCCTGGCCATGGGGTGTGACCGGGCAGTGCACGTGGACACAGCCACAACCCTGCAGCCGCTGGCGGTGGCAAAGCTGCTGGCGGGAGTAGCGCGCAGGGAGGCCCCGGGGATGGTGCTGCTGGGCAAACAGGCCATCGATGACGACGCAAACCAGACAGGGCAGATGCTGGCGGGGCTGATGGGTTGGCCGCAAGCAACGTTTGCTTCAGCGCTGGAGGCGGCGCCAGGGGGGGAGGAGGTGACTGTGACAAGGGAGGTAAGCGGCAGGGAGGAACGGGCATGCGTGGGGGCAGAGAGGCTGGCGGTGGTAGATGTGCCTGTTTGCGGATATATTCGTTGCATTGACATTCAAAACCCCAGGTGGGCCGCTGGATGGAATTCACTATGGTAGAGGTGTACAACAGAACTGATGGGGCTATCCACGGGTAGGGATGCACGAGGTGATAGGCAGCTGGGGAAGGTGTGGTGCACATTGGTGTGAGCCCAGATCATGGACATGGCAAGTGAAGCATGTCTCTCATGGTGAGAAAACGTCTTGTGCAGGCCAACGTACTGCCGAATTGCAATGGAATTGCACCATACACTGCTCTGCCAGCTACCAGCCACCACCCACCACGTACACCGCACATCTACCACTACCCCTGCAGGTTGATGGCGGCCTTGAGCGTGTGCGGTGTCGCCTGCCCGCGGTTGTGACCTCCGACCTGCGCCTCAACACCCCGCGATACGCAACCTTGCCCAACATCATGAAGGCAAAGAAGAAGACGATAGATGTGCTCACACCGCAGGTACGTGTGGGGGCCAGGGTCCTTTGAAAACCCTACATGCATACGCCACAGGGCGCTGAATGCAATTATTGAGACTTTGCGCTTAAGAATGCGAAGTAGGGGGCACAGTTTGTGGTCCAGGATTGTGAGGGGTAAAAACCTGCTGTGCGCTGTTTTAGCAGCATTCCAACGCTCAGTTCCCTTCGCTACCGGTATCCCCCCTGCACCAGCCTAGTGACACACGCATCCCACCCCCCCTCATCCCACCCCGCCTCCAACCTCACCGCACCAACGCGCCTGGGTCCCTCCCGCAGGACCTTGGCGTGGACCCTTCCCCCTGGCTGGAGACACTGCAGGTGGTGGAGCCCGCCCGGCGCAAGGGGGGGGTGATACTGGGGTCAGCAGCGGAGCTGGTGGAGCGGCTCAGGGGGGAGGCCAAGGTGCTGTGAGAGGGGAGGGAAGGGGGTGCGGGTGGAGGGAGCTAGCTCAGGTAGCGGGTTGCCACGCGGGAGGGGAGGGACATGGGCAAGCAGTGGGGAATGGGGTGGGTGGGGAGCCAAGCGCATTCAGGAGGGGGGCGGCCCATGGCAGGATGGGATGTCAGGAGGATTGAGCAAGGGGGTGCATGGCGTAGTCACGCGCAGCGGGTGAATAGGAGGGGTCGGGCACCAGCAAGCCACTGTACAAGATGTGTGGACTTGGGGCTGCCCATGCGGCGTACATAATTGATCCATGTCACAGGCTCATCCATGCAGGGGGTGCAGGGGGGCAGGTGTATATTTTAAGAAGAGGTTGACGCTACCCTAGCATGGCTCATGCCAATGATTGCACGCAATGCGCTGTGATTGCACGCTAGTCCAGGTTTGAGGGTCAGATTTTGAACGCCATCAGGCCGCTGAAATTCATATGCAATTGTTGCATTTGAGTCAATAAATCAACAACAATTTATCACACAATTGCAATAAAGAGCTTGTCTACCTAGCAGGCTACCGCCGCGGTAGTGTGTTGTAACCCTGTTGAATATTGAGAATGTTCATGTTTTGCATTAATCCCCTCCACAGAGGCCCGGGCGCAAAACATGTTGCAAGTTGCACCATTTAATGACTTGTATGCCGTATGATATTTCCTTGACTTCAACTCCACACTTAGCATCCAAGAAAGGATTCTTTCAAGATTGCAAACATAAAAGTTTGCACACGCACACGCACAAAGGCGCCCGGCGGCGCCCCTAACGCCGTTTAAACGGTTTAGGGGACTATTGGCTTCCACAGGGCACCACAACCAATTCAATCCAGTGGAAGCGGCTGGTCAAAAGTTCTCATTCAACTCCAATTCAGTGCAATGCATGTTCTAATACATCATACTAGATCACATGTTTGGGGCATGCCATACAACCAAATTTAAACAACGCATCCTTAATTATTCATGTGCTGCACAGAGCATGCCTGCGGTATTGCCATGGCTGGTCCACATGCATAGTGCCGCCGCGCAGCTAAGCCTTCAAGCAAGTTGCCAAACAATTGTTCTCCGCCTCTCAGGTTAGAACCTGGAATCCACCTTGGCAATCTGCAATGCACTGTCCGGCAGCGGTACTCCCGTGTAAGCCCTAGGGAGGGAGCTACCCCTGCTTCCCCAGCTCCACCAGCGACACGTAGTCCCCCACCAGGTTGCCCAGCAGCAGGCGGTCGGGGCCAAGGGGGGTGGCGCTGGACACGTGGCTCACGCGCAGGCCACCCGGGTCTGACAGGGAGGTCACAAGGGAGCCAGATGCGTCAATCTGAGGAGGGGAGGGCGGGCCACACAGACGTTGTTCACGGAGCCGCAAGGGAGATAGTCGTGGCGGTGGCAGGCAGTGCAATTGCACTGATTGTGCAGACCATGGCGTGGTTCAAAAGACAGGGATGCAACCATGGGCAGACAGAGCGGTTCTGGTTATTGCCCATCAGACAAAGCTGATGCGCACACATGCATGCAAATCGAATATTGACTGCATGCATGCCCGAAAGTTCATATGCATGCGTGCCCACCACACCTTACCCAACCCCATAGCTGGACCAACAACTGAGGCCGGCAGTGTGCAGCCTTGCAAGGATATATACCAAAAGCACACTGTCCCTTCCTCCCCACTCTCCACTCCATGATCCTTTCTTACCTTCAGCACCAGCCCCAATCGCTGCAGTGGGGGCCTGACTCCAGCCGCCATAGCCCAAGCAGCCAGCCACCTGCTCACCCTGCTGCGCATAACTGCACCCAGCACCGGGGACTGTGGGGCAAGGATGGACACCCAGAACTGACCGGGGCCATTTCCCTTGGTACCCTTGGGAGGCGCGGCCCGGGAAATGCCATCGGGAAAGCCAGGAAGATTTGCAATGAAGGGCTCCGTTTTGCCTGCCTGTGGAGGGGCGTGGATGAGCGTGACTCAACGTGGGTGCAGCAAGTGAACAGCCTCCTACATGCCTTATGCTACAGCATTGCGCCACATATCATGGTTGAAACCATTATGAAACCAGCTGCTGGCATGAAACCATGGCATCAGGGCATTAAGGTGGTGCAATACTGGAGCACTATAGCATGAGCAAACACATTTTTCACCCCCAACCCCTCCAGGAATCCACCCTGCACCTCACCTTCTCCCCCTTGAGCCAGTGCCTGTACACCCGCATGGACGGGGTCTCCACCACCGCAACAAAGCTCTCGTCCCCAGCCAGGGCCACACCATTGGCGTACCAGAAACCTTTGACGGTAACCCTCGTCTTCCTTGTCACTGGGTCATATGTGAGCAGCCTGCCAGTGGCGCCGCCCTGCGTGCCGGGGGGAGCAGAGGTCACTCACATGCCCCATCAGCAGGCAATGCAAGGCACACATGCGGTTCCAGACATACCCTAACCACCTGTACAAGCCTGCTAGATGATTGTCAATGACCAAGCACTGTGACATGTGACATCTGCACCCGCCCGCCATGCCGTCACATGCAGCCTGAGTTGCATCACATGCACCACCTCTCCACATGTATTCCCCACCAAGCACCCTGTATGTAACCACGTGATGCCAATTCTGTCCCCCACCTGCAGCTGTGTCAGTATGTAGGAGTACAGGGTGTCCCAATACCCCAGAGGGTTCATTCTGGCTGGGGGGATGGCGGTGGAGTCGGAAAAGAAGATTGTGCCATTGGCCGATATGTCCAGGTCATTTGCATAGGTGATGGGGGTGCCAGGGTCAAGGGGGGAGTCATCAGAGACATAGGAGGTCAGCAGGATCACCCGGTGGCTGTCTTTCTCAACCATTTGAAGGCCCTGTGCACGGGGTCCATGCCGCAAAAATATTGAGCAATGCAAGCGGTGCACCAGCCCCGCATGCATGACAAATTACTGCACCACTGACTGCCAACGGAACGTAAATTCCTTTTGCATTACATAATGCAAATTTACCCATGTTTCAGTGTGATTGTCCCAATTGGTAAGACTTCTAGTTACCACCATTTACAAGGCCCAGATTGCCCTGTACTGGCTATGTGAATGTTGGAAGGCTCTCACGTGCAGAGCAGCTGATAGCATACTCCTTCCCCAATTTCCACCTCACGCCACACAGACTGCCATACCTGCAGCGAGTTGCACACCACCAGGTTCCCTTGGTGGTCAAAGTGGCCACCCAGCGGCCGCCCAGCACCCAAGTGAGCAATCACCTCCGGTGCCTGCCACAACCCTTTGTCGGTGGTCGAGGGGAGGGCGCGCATGACATGGCCGGTGCGCGGGAGGAGGTACAGGGAGCCATCGGGGGCAACGGCAGTGGTTTCTGCAATGAACGACGGATGCAACTGTTGCAGGTGGGGCCATTGCATGGTGCGGGGTACATATAACAAGGGCTTGCCGGTTAGGCCATGTTGGTACCTCCTGGAACGTACGAGATAGCAATGGACCTCGAAATGCTCATGGAAAATTTCCTTGGCCAATTTTACATGGGATGCACACAGGGATGCACATGAAAGCATGCAGCTGTGATCAAACCCTAGGTAAGGGTTGCATGCTGTTCCCGCACCTGATCCCTGCACTTGGCCGGCAAAGAGCCGATGCGCACTGGCCAGGGCAGGGTTGGTGAGATAGGCGGCCTGCGGGGGTCAAAGGAGGGGGGTGGACACAAGGGACATGGCATGCTGCAGGACAGGCTGCACACTGCCACTTTGCCTGGCGTCTGCCTATGCTCTGGATAGCCTGCGGACAATTTTCCACGTGGCTTGGCTACATATGCTGCTGATTGTACCCAGGTCCATGTGCGCACTGGGGAACAAGTGCGATCTCGACAAGGCACTGGACTGCTCTCGGGTGGTTAATGCTTTGGTGCGTACCAGTGGCGGGGGCGTGGTCAGCTTGCTGGGTGGTATGCGGTGGATGGGCAGGGTGCAGGGGTAGGGCAGGGGGAGGCGCCAGTCCACCAGGGCTGCACATGGGGAGGAAACGCACTAGTGTGGCGTGGATGCAGCAGAAGGGTTTCAGGAAAGCGAAGCTGTGTCTTAGGGAGGTGCTAGTGTGCCACCAAGTGCAACAGTCGCCCTGGTCAGGCTACCTTGCCAATGCATACCCCTCTGGTAACACCTGCCAACACGCCCAACTTGCACAACACGAACACTAAGTTCCAATTTGCATGCCGGGCTTCAGTGCTTAAGGCTTTGTCCTATAGGTTGCAACCTGGTGCCGTCAGTGTGCACTGCAGCTGTGCCGGTTGGGAGTGTGCTGGTGCAAGTGGCTTGACAGTGTGGTGGTGGTAGTGGTGATATGTCATGCGGCACCTACCCAGCGCCACTGCACCCAACACGGCAGCCTGGACCAAGATGGTGAGTGACACCATGCCAGGGACGGTAGCGGGAGCGCTCGTTAAGTCTCCTCTTCACTTCTGTCGATAGGCCAGGGGGATGGTTGACACCACAAGACTGACGTCCCCTATCAACGTTCCAGCAGCCTCACCAATACAGGGCAAGAAGCTTTGTGCGTTATGTGTCACAAGTGTGAGTATACGGTTGGCGCAGTGGGCGTACTGGTTGTCACAAGGTGGTGCGGTTCGGGTATAATGCATGCATGCATGCCGCTGCAGCCTGAGCCCGCCAGCAGCCAGTGCTACGCAAATACGAGGCAAGCAACTCTTCAAGAGCGCACTGGAGTGTGCTAGTGGTTGTACTTCACGCGACTGTTTACCCCTTATGCTGTTTTGGCTTGGCCTGTGGGCCAGCCTGGCACCCTATCCAAGGGGGTGTATTATACAACGTGTTCCTTCCTTAGAAACCCTAAACCCTCAACAATACTACAAGAATATGCTATGTGCTGTAAAAGGCCAAAACAACATCAAAACTGCTTCAACCATGGCTGGCACCTAAAACCCTCGGCAAAGACAGTATGAGCCCTAGGCAACGTCCACGCCCAGGAGCACTCCCTCACTCCCTCGTCCACATGCCCCCTGGGCCCCGCACGTTCTCCCCTCTCCTGTACGCATCTGCTATCCACCTGGCTACCATGTCCCCTTCTATGCGCCTGGCCTCCTTCACACCCCTTGAGTCCTCTGGGTGGGGGAACATGAGGTCGTTGTGGTGCGCGCCCCCCTCAATCACCAGCGAAATTGATTTCCCCCATGCCCCCTCCTCCACCCCCCCAGTGCGCCAGGGGTCCAAATCTCCATTGCTGTACACCACGTTGTCGATCATGCGCGCCACCTGGCTGCCCCCATATGTGTCCACAATGTAGGAGAGGTCGGGTGCTGCACCCCATGCGTGGGCGCAGTGGTCCTCAATGGAGGTGGTGTTGAAGGGGCCTGCGGGAGGGGAGAGGGCGGGTGAGAGTGTGCAGATTAAAGTGCATGCGCAGTACCTCGATGGTGTCGATGCCGCATGTTGAGTCATGCTGAAGCAGTCCTGCTCAACTATGTCAATTAGCTGCCCACAACCATGACATCACATCCACCAGCACCTATCGCATGATTGTGCTCCTGCCCTTAGCATCACAGGTATGCATGCACCTGCAGGTCATCCTGCCGCAGCCCCCCACACCGTAGCTTGCCACCCTGATCCCATATGCCGCCCCCCATTCCCCATCTAAACCCCGCCCCCCCCCCCCCCCCTTCCCTCACCTTGGTCCCAGAACATGTCCGTCACCCCGTTTGCAGGGAAGTACGGCAGCTCCTGCGCCAGCATCTGGGTGCACCACTGGTAGTCCCAGGGACCAGCGGCACCAGCGGCGGGGCCAACCAGTCCCATGTCGAAGCAGTCCACATCCCCTGTTGCGTTGTACAGCAGGGAGGAGGCGGAGGCGAGGCCAGAGAGGAGGGAGCAGCCGTCATCAGAGGGGGGAGGCATCCTGCGGGTGGGGTGGTAGTGGGGGATGGTGGCGGTGGGTGAAGAGTTTGTGTTTGTGTGTCGTCAGCTGATGGTGGAGGCACCAATGATGGCTGCAGCCATAGTGCGCATGTGGCCGGCAAACATCAAGTGAAGAGGAGCAGGGCATTTGCATGCCATTAGTGAGTGTGAACAGGCACTGCTGTGCCATGCCAGGCGCAGCAGGGCATACTGGGGCACTATGTATCCAACATGCGCCCAGGTGCACTGTTGAATGCGTGGCCTTCTGTTCCACCCCGCCACATGTGACCACACACCCAATGGCCGCCATGCACCGCTTGCAACCCCCATTCTCCTGTAAGCATGCAAGCACACACGGCATGGCAGCATCTTGGGTAGCAACCCAATGCACCCTTCCCCCCACCTTGCACACGCCTCCCTCATGGGCCAGGGAGGCAGCGGGTGGTCCAGGTCACCCCCCATATATGCTGAGGCAAAGGGGTAGTTCCCCATGGCAAACGCATCGAACGCACCCTGGGGAGGAGGGAGCAGATGGGCGCATGCAACGTTTTTATGCTGTAGGTTGAAGGGTGCCATATTCACATGCACGCTACAGGTACCAGTAAACAACTTGAGAACCAATCAAGCGGCAGCAGATTGCCCTTGGGTTACCCCCTCCACGCACCTGCACCCAGTACGCCAGCTCCAGAACCTCTGCTTCATCCTTGAGACCCTGACACAGCTGGAAGGTGGACGACAGCCTCTCGCGCCCCTCACCGCTGCCACCATACTCAAACAGGGACTCGAATCCTGCGTGCACTGCACGTGGACAGTGTGGGGAGGCTGCTGCTGCGTCGTCTGTGACCACCTGCAAGGGGTGTGATGGGTGGTGATGAGTGGGCATGCGGGAATTGCAGTGCAATGTGTGTCTCTCTGGCATGGGTGAGGGTGCAGGCCCTGTAAAAACCAAGCCTTTCTCCTACCTCCTGCATGTGGGCCATCATAATGCAAACATATGGAGTACATCCACAGCATGACCGCAGCAGCAGGCACTGCACAGAAGTTTTACCTCTCACCGTCCTCTGCGACCCTATCTCCCTATAGGTATACCTCACATGGGATCCCTTCCAAGCACAAGGGTCAACCACGCTTACAACATGCTGCACCCTGTACTTCCCTCCCCATTACCTTCCAGAAGCTGGTGGGATCATACCCCTTGTTGGCAGTGGGGAATGCACCAATGGGTGCCGACGCAGCCACCACCCCATCCACCAGGTGTGGGTACTTCACACGCATCCACACACCCAGCATGCCGCCATACGACCCCCCAAACACAATTAGAGGGCTGCCATGCGCTCCATGCAGCTCTCTTAGGTGCACGATGAGCGCCGCGTAATCAGCCAGGGCCTGGTCTGCTGTGAGGAGGGAGGGGTCTGACTGGATGGAGGTGGGGCCCAGGGGCAGGCTGCGGCCGTAGTAGCGGTGCTGGCATGGGGAGGGCGGACACAGGGGGTGAGCAGGTGCACAGCCAAGGGCGCATGGGTTATGATGGGGGAGGTCACCCACATGTAATGGATGTGCTCGATCGCCTCAAGGTTTGAATTTGGTTCCTTGCATTTTTTGTTCTCTTGCATGTCATTAGAACAACAGACACGTAAAAAAAACCAAAGGAGTACATGGAATGAAGGCCGCATGGCATATTAGTCACACTGCACGTCGATCACATGGCATGCCAATCACCTGCCCCCTGTAGGAGCTGTGCTGTGCAGCTGACAGGCTGGGCACTGGCACATCACACTGCACACGGGCATTACATGGACCACCAACCTGCACGGTTAAGTGGGTAAGATGCAAGAGGGATATCAAACTCACCTCGGCAAAGACTAGGAGGGCGCCGTGCTGCTGCGCCAGGTCCCACATGAGGCCAGTGGCGTTGGCATACACCTCCACGTCACCCTCGTTGCCAGCTGGATAGTTGGGGATATGGCATGGAACAATATGAATAAAACAGTTGTTAAAGGTGGCATGCATGAACGCAGGCCCAGGGGGTTGTGGGACAAGCGTACGGAGGTTCTGCAGAGGTGCATGGATGGGGGGGGGGCATGCAGGGTGGACAGGGTGTCGAGCACAGCAGAGGGGTGAGCATGCATAACGGCTTGGAGATGGATTGGAGATGCTGCCTGGCATACCATTCCCGAAACAAGAACAGGCCTGTGCCCTAGGGTAGGGTATGCAGCATCCTGCTTGCATGCGATCATAACTAAAAAATATGGTGTCTCTTCCCACCGTAGAAGAAGATGGGTCCCTTTGTGTGGTTGTTCCCGCCCCCCCAGTATCCCTCATGCACCAGGTAGCGCTGGGGCCAGGTGGGGGCGCCGGCGGGGTACCTGGGGTGATGCGGTGGGATGTCGGAGTTGGGGCCTGAACTGCCACCATTTTACTCTTACTCACATCTGCACTGTGAGAACCTACTCCCTGCTCTATGCGGTGCACCAACATCGCCCCCGACACCCCCCACAAGCGGTACACCCCCACATCCCACCCCACCACTTGTACCGGAAGTGGTCCAACTTCTGGTCTATCCAATGCTCCTGGCAGTCAGGTGCACCGGGGTGGTGCGGGTGGTGGGACACGCGGGCGGAGCCAGAGGACAGGCGCTGGCGTAAGCTCCAGCGGGGGGTGGGGGCGGCCTGGGGGCGTGGGGGGTATCAGCAGTGGGGAAGTGTGGGGTGAAGGAGGCGTGATGGTGAAAGTCCCCCTGCAGTATCCTTTGGCTTGGTTTCCTCACCACTTCCGAGGGTGTGGGTGTGGTGGGGTATTGTACTTGGGGTTGGTACCTTGTGCCGGCCAGGAGTGGCAGGGAGGAAAAAAATGGACCCTCATGTAGTTTGCGACTGCAAGCAGATATACAGGTAGTGGTAGTAGCTGCCTACCAACCGCTGTTGTCGGGCAAATCACGTTGGCCAAATCCATATGCATGCATTATGCATGGGCATGCGGGGAGCATGCCGAATCTTAATGCGACAGATAAACCCAGCGTACCTTTACAATTGACAACAGCGCTATGAGGAACGCTGTCACCATGCAGCTCCTATGTCTGCAGGCAGACCTCCCCATCCCATCAGCACCCAGGTCGTGCATGCTGCACCGTGGTCGCGCAAGTGGGTTGCGGAGCAAGGGTTCAACACCCCGCAAACAAAGAACCAGGGCTTTGAAGTTGCCGGTTTGCACTACTAAGCGCTTTTCACTGCGAGCGTAACTGTGCTTTTCACTTGCGAGCGTAACTGTATGCAGGCATATCCTGGAGGATAGGTGTGGCAAGGGGAGAAAGCGGGAAGAATAAATAATGCCATCATGATGTTGGCACCTAGCTAGCTACTTCATGATTTAGCCGTCCACCAGTGGTATCAGTAGCACGTTCCACTTTCAAAAATCTTCCGATTCTGGGATTCTCCTAATTGCGGCGCGCGTGTCGAGGCAGCTTGGAGCCAAGGCTGTATCCCTGGCCACACAGGTGTGCTGGGGTATCCATACTAGACTGCAACGGCAGCGGCTGCACAGCAGCACTACGCAGGCGTTGCCAACTGGGACTGTACAAAAGCGCCTGGTGTTGTGCGCCATGAGTCCTGTACAGCGGCTATTGCTGAGTGCCCATCGCGGGGCAGCAGGTCAGGACAGCGGGGCCATTAGGCCTGAGCCAGGCATTACTGGTACGAGGATAACGGCGCGTCACTCCCCTTGTCCCACAGCCACCCGCTGCACTCTCTCACACAATGCATCCACTACACCGCTCTCCCCCCCCTGCCCCTCCTCTTCCTCCTCCTCCGCCTCTTCCTCCCCTCCATCCTCCTCCTCCTCCTCCCCTTCTGAAGACGATGGCGGCAGGTCCATGCCAGCAAGGTAGTCATCAGGGTCACCTACAAGCATGGGGATTCACAGTGGGTGGGTAGTGATTGCATGACACAGAGCACTCACCAGCCCCCGCGTACCCATATGATTGAGGAACAGCAGCACGTTTTCGCACGGCTGGCAATACATCCATTCATGCTGCCAAGACATGTGTCCACACCCTGCCCAAGAGCCCACCCCAACTCATACACAGGGCCTCAGACACCATGTTCTGCTTGTGTGCCCAGCAAACCAATACCCTCTAGGGTCAGGCCCAATACCCTGACTGCGCCATAACCCCACACCCTACCAATCGCCTTTGGCAGCTTGTGTGACTGCGCCTGCTCCAGCCAGCTGTTCTGCGCCTGTATGACCTCGGCACCAGTGGCACACCCCGAGTACAGCTCCAGCAGCTCCATGTTGTGAGACAGGAAGCTGTGGCCCCTGGGGGGAGATGGGGGGTATTGGTGAAGCTGATCAGGGTATTGAGGAGCACACGAGGATTACTTAAAAGGCACTTGTCAGAGAGGGCAAGATCCGCTCAAAGTTTTCAAACGGATGGGGCAAGGTTAGGATTTTAATGAGCATGTCCTGCAGTATGTACTTCTGCATTTAATTTCACCGAGCTAGGACACCGCCCTAAACAGCATAATTTTGCAAGAAGGCAACATGGTGCCACGAGCATCACACACGCTGCCTGTCGCAAGCGCCATCTAATACTATCCAGAGCCCATCCAATACAGTGCTGCCCCCGTAAACATGTGCCAGTGTCACACCGTGATCTGTCCCTTACCATTTGAACCTGGCCAGCACCGCCACTGCCGCATCCTTCCACCCGCAGATGAACAGCGCACCCGCAAAGGCCTCAGCGCATGAAAGCTTGCAAGGGCGACCTGGAGTGAGATGGGTCAATATTGTTGTAACATTGGTGTGTGGATGAACAAGGGTGCAGTTACAATGCCCCAACACAATTGCTGCACACGACCTAACAGGCAGTCTCGCATCGCTTTGCGCTGGGAAGCAAGGCATCCATCTACCCACTGCCACTCCCCGTGTGTGGTCAGGAAGCTGCATGGCAGGTGTGTGTGCAAGGGGAGTGGTGACGTACCAAAGTTGACTGGGTTGGCGGCTAGCAGCCAGGGCAGGAGACGGGGAGCAGCGCCCTTGATGCGCCCTGCGCAAGGGAACCGGTAACCCTGGGTTAGGCATAACATGCGTGGTGTGGGGATGGGCATGGTACCTAGTGCCAATAGTACTGCAGGACCTCCCATGCACGAGTCAAATAAGGAACTGCACCCAGCCCAAAAAATGCCCTCCACAATTGAGCATGACCTCAGACCCATCTACCACACCCTCAAGTGGCACTTTTTCCAACAAACCCCTTCACCAAGAGCTACATCCCACCCTACGCCATTCCCTCCCGCCCACCCTCACCAAATGGCACCTCATCCAGCTTGTTCCAGGAGCAGTCCACTACCGCAATCCCCTTGGACCCCACAAGGGGCGCGTCCTGTCGGGACACACAAGCCGTCCCCGCTGGGCTGAGTATGACCCCTGGGAATGACACACCCAGCCGCAGCTCCTGAACCACCCCCTGGCGCACAAGGCGGGTGCCGGTGCAGCGGTTGCGGTCGCACTGCCCAAGGTCCCACATGGCCATCCTGCAGAGAACAGAAGGGGTTGTGGAGCAGTTAAGTATGGGCTGTGTGGGTGTGCTGGGGGTGATGGCATTGGTCAGCTGCTGCACACACAGTCTTTACGCATGCGCCGGGACTGCATCACAGAGTTGCCCACCATAATAGGTGGAGCATGCGCGTGTACTGTACTGGTGGCTTTATGCGGATGCGTTCCGTCCACACCGTGGCAACCCAGTGACCCTAGCCCCAGCTGTGCTTCGCACCTGAAGGGTATTGTGTAGCTTGTGGAGGGGGCGTCAGGGTCAGACTCCTCGCCCTCGCTGCCACTGCCGCCACCGCCACCGCCATACCTGCCCGACACCCAGTCATCCTTGTAACCACCTTGGCGGGGGGTGTCGCGGTTGTGGTTGTGGCTGCGCGGCATGGTGGGTGCGGGAGTGGGGAGGAAGGTAGGGTGGGTGTCCTGGAGAGCTGATGCGGAAACTAAAGGCCTGTTCTCTGCATGTGAGAGACATCAATTAGAATGTGGTAACTGGGCAAGCACGGTGGTTTCATATGTGCAAGGCGGCACCTATTATTGAAACCTTTGAAGTGCATGTGCATGCATATAGAGCATCAAAGGAAAGCTGAAGGTGTACAACCTTCATACTGCAGTGCACTTCGTACCATGACCTGCAATTGCAAGGCCAAGAAATCTTGCCTGTGGTCTCCAACGAGTACAGAGAGCTCTGCTGGTTGCGAGGTTCAGCTTGTAACAAACAGGCGATGAACATGCACGGAAGACAGTTGCTACTGCAGACCTGTCGAGTGTAATTGTGGTGCCTCTGATGCGCATGTATAAAGTTGCTTTGTTACACTCTGTATAACCTGTTTGCATGCATAGAATTTTGCATGCATTTGCGCTGCACCGCCGCCCACTGAGCGGCTCGCCAGCGGTCACCGCCGCCCAGTCGTGGCTAAGAACCCGGTTTCGAAAGTGGGGTGCCAATCAACCAAGTACTAGAGCATCAGCTGCAGTTCAAGCCTCTTGCTTTCGTGATAGTCTGCACCGACACCGTTGCAGGGCTTCTGCAGTTTGCTAATAACTTTCTGGCCTCGAAACAGTGACCCACCCACCCAACCAACTCGGCACGCATGCATACGCCTCTGACGTGACGCTGGGAGTGGTATCGTAACCGCCCTACACTGTTTGGCGTTATTGTTTGCTGGAGCTAGTGTGCACTGCGCTTATCCCACAATGTTTGCCACTGGAGGTGAGAAGCAAACTAGGAAAATGCCAACATGCCAGTGTTTCCCCTGCACACTGCTTACCCACTTGGGCGTACGTTTCTGCTTCCAACTGTCGCAAAGAACACCGTCACTGTACAAGAATTTCATTAAACACACTGTGCACCACAATGTGCGTTTGCCTGGCACGCCAGGTCAAGTGGCACACACACCACCTCCCGCAAGCTCAGCGCACCCAGCCAAGTCACGCGCCCCAGTGTGGAGGGTTTTGCACCCATCTTTCACCAGTTGACCTTCATACAACCCCTACCTGTCTGGTCCTGCAGGCACCCTCGCCACGCACCGCCGTCTTCTGTTGAAGGGGCCACCACACCCCCGCCCCACCACCCATGCCCGGGCTCCGCCCCCTGCTCGCGCCCCCGTGCGCCCCCGGGGCGCTGCTGGCAGCCGCCAGATGGATCCTGCTGAGGAGGCACAGCTGACTGCCGCCCTGCAGCTTCGTGAGGCTGAGGCTGAGCTGCAGAGGCTGCTCAACCAGCGACCCATGCCACGGGTAGGGGGCAAAACACCCACCCGCATACATCCACACGTCCAGGCAAACAGACACAGCACCCTTGCACTAATGTGTGTGCATACCCTTTGCGTGGCAACCAGGTTCTGATAATGTACGCGTCGTTTGGCATAACAATGCATGGCAGTCTCACCCTACTCGTGAGGCAAACCCCCTCACAATACCCTACCCACCCCCGCAGGCCGCGGTTGTGTCTGCGGTGCGCAAGCGCATCAACCACCTCCAGGAGGCCCTGACCAGCAGCGGGGTCACCATGGAGTCACTGGCACCACCCATGCAGTCAGGCGGTGGGGGTGGCGGTGTGTACAACCACTCCGTGTACAACCCTGGGCCACCCTCCGGCCTCGGGGACCTGGCCAGGAATGTATTCCAGCAGGTGAGGGGAGGATTGTTGCTTACAGTTCCGGGGTGGCACAGGGCTTTGGTGCGGCGCCACCGGTACCTCTGGTGCTGGGGAGCGGGTAGCTGTTTTTAACCAAGGCGCGCTTGGCTCGCCTCTGTGTTTACATAACCACCTTGAGATGCACACAGTTGCAGACACCGCCTACCTCGTTGAGCCACACTGCCCAAACCCCTTGCCCCGCCGCGGCCCCCTGACCCCCTTCCCCCCCTGCCCAGGTTGAGGCGCGCATGGGCGGTGTGGTTGGCAGCGAGCCCTCCCTGGTTGACCCCATGCTGCTGGACCCACAGTACCAGGATGAGGTGATGGAGATGGAGATGGAGAACACAAAGCTGAGGTGCGGGGAGGAAATCGTACAGCAGGCCTTTTGCTGGTGAGCAGGGCAAGCATTTGGCATTACCTGTATGCAGGTGGAAAGGAGAGGATGCATGCCTTTGTGCGTCCCCTCTCTTTTGTCTTCTTCTGGGGGCAGGGTAGCATCCCAACGTGGGGCTTTGCAGCTGGATAGAGGGATACCCATCGCATCTCCTCCATCCACATCCTTGGCCAAACCTGAACCCCACCTCGCACCCCTCCCCTCCCTCAGGGCCACCGCTCGGGCCCTCCTTAGTCGCCAGCAGTTGCTGGAGGACCTGCTGCTTGAGGCTGGGCTGCAGCGGGCAATACGCGAGCAGGAGGCGGTGGGGGCGCTAGGGGGCTCAGAGGGGAGCAATGACGAGAGCGTGACGGGCAGGAAGAGTGGCATGGTGCGCAAGGCATCACGGCGGCCGGGTATGCAATAGCTGATGGAAGGTAAATCATGCGTCATGGGAGGTGGTGTGTGCTGCTTCCTATGATGGTGGCGCCGCTGCACACGGTCCAAAGGTGGGGTGGGGGGTGGGGGTCACGGGGGGGAGGTGTAGCCAGCAACGCCAGTGTGGGGAGAATGCTTGGACAGGGTGGCATGCAGTAGCATGCGTGGGGAGTGCCCGGTGCGATAGGCCCAATGATGCATTGTCCCTGGCCAGATTGGGGAGGGATGCACCCGCTGGCGCACTCGCACTACATAGAGCCAGAAAACGACTGGTTGACCTGCTGTGTCTGGGTGTTTTTTTACTAAGTTTTCCAACCATTGCCGCTTATCTATTACATTTGTAGCTTACAACTTGCGCCGTGTTCTCACTTTCTTGCTCAGTCTACGGCAGGGTTGGGGCAGTATTTTGATGCCTGTCGTGTGCTTGATACAGAATGGTGAAAATTTTGTCAATATGCGTATGTTCAGCTATATTTTGCCACCATTTTTTCCTGCCATTGTGGCTTTGAAGGGTTCACGTGGCATGCATACCTTGGTGCGTGTGCTTGGCTAGTGCGAACTTTGTGCAGTGGATGTCTACCACGGTTGTTGTTTATGACCAGGTATCCACACACCATATTAGTTTGCATCCACAGGTGTGTATCCAGGGGCATATGCAAGAATGAGTGTGACATGTAAGCCATTTGGAACAGCGTTTTGCCTTGAGCAAAGCGGTTTTGCGTGTTTCCTGTAATTATGCAACTCATGCCATGGCGTCACCCATCCTTTCAGTTTGAGCAGATAAAAGCGGCCAGGCTCACAGTACCACGGTAATATGCAGCATGATAACCTGTGACATGTTCTTGACTTGGGTTGTACGTGCAAAACCAAGCACCTCATGCTTGACAAGCATATGATCAATGTTTCCCCGTGTCACGTTCATCACCTTCCACCTTGCTTGGCAATGCAAGCAAAAGTTTTGCATGCCGAGTACAAACACAGCTTCCAACCCGGGTGCATACTGGCCTCGCGCTATTTATCGCATGAAGCGTTGGAGCTCAAAGGCTTTCTGCCAAATCTGCTTTAACCTTGGAGTCCAGTTGCTTCCCCTTTTTTATACAACGCCACATGCATGCATATACCCCACATCACACCTCGAGCAATGACGCTTGCTGTTCTGCGGGACACAAGTTGAAGGGGCACAACATACCTAGTGCGACGATATCAGTTTTCTAAGGTTGCATATGTGAGGTGGACTGCGGTGTGTTGTGCCATGGCAGATAAGAAGTACAGCCTGGGGGTGGTGCTCAGGTGGGTGGAGGGGGGGTGCTGCGCCTGGGGCACAGGATAAAGGGGAAAATGATTTGGCATCTTTCGTTGTGTGTTTCTCCACTCTGTGCAGCATATATGGGCCTAGAGAGGTAGGTTAACCACACCCATGTCCCTGGAAACAACGCACACGCACCGCTTGTGCGTAGTGAACAACCGCTGCAAACGGCGTGTGCGGCAATGGGCAAAACATCCTCACCATATTTGTTGTATTTAGTCCTACATATGTACCTGTGCAAATGTATGGCGCAAGATGCAAGCACCACCGTCGATTGCACGCAGCGACGCCGCTTAGAGGCCTGCGTACCATCGATTCTCCGTTATCAACCCAACTCCCTATCGCAGGGCTGCAGCTGCTGGGTCATTGGTTGTGGCGGCCAAGGGGGCAGCGCTGCTGAAGGGGGCGGGGGGGACAGGAGGGGTGGTGAAGGGGTTGGGGGCGCTGCTGGCAGCAGGGGGGGCGGCCGCAGCATACAAGGGGAAGACTGGGGAGGGTGAGGAGGAGGCGGGGGCAGCACAAACGCAACCGCAGCAGCCGCAACAGCGAGCGCCTCCCAAATTTGCATCTGTGCGGCAATAGGCAGGACTGGGGGTGCAGTCATAATAACGGCGCTTGGCAATGGTTGGCTGGGGATGTCACCAACGCCAGGAAATGTGCTTGCGCCCGCAGCCCCCTTGCTTGCAATCACGCACTCCCGGGGCATCAACCCTAGTGCACTGCTTGTGGCGGTGCCATAGTGAAAAGTGCAACACAAGCAGGCAATAGCGATGGACGGGCCACATCCCCGGCCAGCAGCGGTTTGCACATGGAGCAGGCGCTGTCTGAATTTGTTGAGCTTTCTGGGGAGGGCGCATGCCTTTGGGCACAGAGGGTGCACTTTGTGTGCATACAACTGCTGCTTTTTCCCTCCCAGGGTTGGTTCCATCATTTTTCACAGTGGTTATGCTTTGCCAAACTGCGTTCGCTTTCGTTTCATGTCTTTTTTACCCTGCTCTGCCTATATGTTTGTCACGCAGCAAACATATGGAGATTTTAGCAAGTTCTCTCATTGTCCAAAGTGCACACCTCACCATGATGCCACAATGGTGGGTAGCTGAACTCTGGAGAGTTATTAATAATCATCAGATGTCGAGACAGCTACAGAAGGTCAGCTGAGGCTCATAGACATGTCTGCAGTGGTATGTCAGGGTAACTTCAGAAGAGAATCGCTGGAATGGAACGTTGACGAGATTCTAATCGTCGACGATCTAAGGCCATATGCATGCACTTACATGGGATCGCGTGGGATCAATAGGTGGTTCAAACAGTGCCAGGAAAGAGCTGCGTGGCGCCGCATATGCAAGACCGACTGCTAATCTGGCTGTATTGCTGGAATGCATGTAACTAACTAACTAACATACATGTGGCCGCTATGCGCGTCTGCTGAGATTAATGGATGCATTTGTATGCACTAACGCTCAGCCTGGCCATTGGGTCCCATTGATGTTTAATTCAATCGATCAGTTCTGGAGGCAATGCAAAAGTGCATTTCAATTGAAATTAATGGTCAGCAGTACTACTGCTACTAGCAAGAATGTACTGTATGAAAAAGACAAAATATATACCGTACACCCCCACCCCAATTATTTATGATAGCTGTTGCACAAAGAAATTGGATGCCGAAACAGTTGCTCTTGCATGCGACAAAATAAACACACAATCCCTATTCCCGTCTGTGGACATGGATGCATATGACAATAATAATGTAGCGCTCTGCGCACACAGCTGCGGCACTAGCCTGACCCCCCCTCAGGGGAGGCTCCCCCATTCCTGGTCAAGGGCCAAAGCTTGGAGGAAGCAACCTCCGCCCCTGGTCAGCTGGTCTCCCCACTCATCCCCTCCTCCATCATCACCTCCCTCACTCTTGCCTCCAGCGCAAACAGCTCAGGGTCATCCACACCCATCTGCAGGCAACATGGGGGAGGGGGCAAGGTGGGTGGCTGGGGCAAGACAGCGGCAGAGTCACTCCTGCCAGCAGTGGTTGTGACAGAATGTGTGGGTGTTGGGGCGTGCGCACACGCTGTCATTGGCAAGGGAAGGTTAGGGACGGGAATGAATCAGGAGAGTGTCATTCGTGGCCTCCAGCCACCCTGGCAGTGCTTTCATAGCTTCCCGAGGGGTTCCTCACCTTTCGCATCTGCTCCGCAAGCCTGAACACATACTCCCAATTCGGCCCCGAGGGCCCCTCCGCCGCCGCAATCTGGCGGGCCAAGTCATCCAGTGAGGCAGGGCCCAAATAGTTGCTGTTGCGGGTCCTGGGCCAGAGGGATTGCAGATGATGATGGTGCAAGGCCTCGGGATTGTGCACGTGGTAAGACCCAAGCCATGGTGCGGAAATTGACTGCAAATGCTACTGTGTGGCACAGTATAGCTATATATTTTGCGAAACAAACAAGCAATGCCCCTACATTTGACGAAATCCACAATGGCCCTTTAGCTAAGGCTCTGACTACTTATTCAGACTACAAGATCACAGGACCTATTTACCTGTCACCTACCAATGGGAGCCAACAAGTTCGAGAATGAAATCTGCCTGCTCACGGCCAATTTCGGAGGGCTATTACAGGCATAATATTATCATGTGTTACACAGAAACTTTCAGCAGGTTTTTTCTTTAGATTAGAAATTGTGTGAAGATTTCAGATGCGATACACCACACTATTTTTGTACAGATGCACAAGGCAATGAACTCCTTCTTTGCCCCTCACCTGTCAGGTGATGCAATGTACACCAGCGCCCCCTTCACAATAGGCTCCAAGGGGGCAGCGGCAGCAAACAGGTCCACGCTGGCACGCACATCATACTGCTTCTCACGCCATTCAAGGTACTGCATGGAGGTGGTGTGTGGTTGGGAGGGAGATTCATTGAATGGTATTTGGAAAGTGCAATTTATGAGCGCAAAATATGGGCGCGCATGTTCTGGGTCCCATGGCCCACCGCAGCGTCCCAGTGTGGCTGTGCATGGGTCATGCCAGGGATACAATCGTGGGAGGTGCCAGGTGGGCTGTAATGGGAGCACATCAATACATGAGGGTCCAAATCATACGATGGATGCCCGTGCACTGTAGCGCCTGCATCCGGTCACATGCACAGGCATTTGCCACCCTTGGGCAAGGACAGTTCGCCTGCAGCTGCCAATAAAACATGGTGGGGATGCTAATACTAGGCTGCAGGGCTCAAAAATGCATTTGCGTGTGCCACCCTCGTGCCCCCACCTTGAGCGTCTGCAGCTGCTCCTGGTATGTCCCCGCCAGTGCATACGCGACACCCCACTGCAGGAAATGCCACAGTATTCAGCTTGGCATCCGATTTCAGCTCAAATACCCCGGCGGCCATGTGCCATGCACTTGATGGCAACAAGCAACACTGTCAATTCATGGTGCTGGTGCCATACCCAGCAGGGAAAGCACCACTGGTAATACAGGCAGGTCATTGTGCACCAAGTCTTGCAGCAGTGGCAAATTGTCGCTCCCCACCCCCACCCCCACCCCCACCCACCCACCCACCGTTGTTGCCCCCTCCCTCTCCTCCAGCGTGACTGTCCTGCCTGGTCGCTGTGGGGTGCCACGGTGGTCGGTGCTGCCCTGGTGCCACACGCGTGCCCAACCCCGGATGAAACCCTCGCGGCGCTGGCTGAAGGGAAACCCTGGAGGGGGGGCGTGGGTAGGGATAGGGGTGTAAGGGTTGGGGTGCAGAATATTGGCTCGTAGTGTTGGCACGGAATTCACGCGCACGGATCCAGGTGCGCGTGCCACCAGTGGGCATGTACGAGCGCAAACATTTGCATGCATATGGTCCGTGCCAACAGGATGAGCTTTGTCAAGTGGCTGTCAATGTACCTGGCTTGTAAACCAGACTTCCAAATCCAAAGATCCAAAAGTCCCCTGATTCTGGCAGCACAGGCGGGTGAAAGTCGTCCAAGTCGCCATCTATGGCATGTCCAAAGGCGCTGGCAACCTCCAGCTGCATGCCAGCACTGGCAACCTCCAAATTCATATCATCCAACCCCTGAACGGAGGCATTGGCAGCAGTACTAGCAACAACAGCACGGTTACTGCCAACAGCACGCTTACTGTGTCGTTGGCAGCTGCGCTGATGTACTGGGTGTATGATGAGGCCTACCAGGGGTTGTGCGTGGCTGAAACGCAGAGGCAGAGACATACCAGGTTGAGAAAGAGACACACCAAGAAGGGCTGTGTAATCCTGGCGGCGTCCAAATTACCCACAGAGCCATTCACAGGTCGGTGTGCAAGCAGAGTACGTCACCTAGATCGAGGTCCAGTGTGCCCTTTAAATAAAGCTACCTTGGTCAGTGTCACTTTGAGCTTCACGTTGAAGCACTTAAAACGGGTGCTTTGCCTGTTCCTGCTCTTTAAGCAAGCACTCCTGCTGACACAGGTCGGGCTGTGGGAGAGCACAACCCCAGTCGCAGATGCATGCATGCATTGTATATATTGGCAGCATCGGGGAGATCACACACTGGCAAGCTAGCTGTTCAAAGAGTTCGCGGTCTATTGTTACACAGATTGTTTAAAACAGTGTTCTGCTACAGTGTCGGGTTTGCACATAGTGAATTGGTGATAAAAAAAGGTACAGTGTAAACAGGCAATAACATTGAAAAAGAACAGGATACCCTTTGGAGCTGGATGTGACAGCCAATTGATACTCAGGCAGGTGCGAAATTAGCCACGGCCCCTGCCCTACACTGCGTCGACGGTGCACCGTCCCAGCAAAAATTCACCACGGCTCCCCAGCCCCGCTCACTCCCCGCCTCCACCCAGCCCCTCCAGCACCACCTCGTACAGGTCAGTGCGTATGGCCACACCCTTGTCACGCATCAGGCCAACCAGGTCCCGCCGCTCACCATCACCCAGCGCCACACCCCCACCACCGCCCAGCCCCGCCAGCCACAGGCGCTTGCAGCCGGGGCACTCGTGCAGCGCCCGCAGCAGCCCCCTGCGGGGCGCGTCCGCCCCAGTGGCTGTGGCTGCGGCTGTGTGTGTGGTGAAGTCCATGTAGGCACGCCACATGAGGGGGGAGCAGCGCAGGTCCGGGCGGGAGAGGAGGCGCTCAAACAGGGCCTGTGTGGAGAAGGGGCCATGGTGAGAGCGGTGGCGGGTTGGTGGGGCGCATTCAGTAGGATAACGGGGTGCATGGGCTTGTGCACCGGCCCTGTGGCACTTGCGTGGTGCGGGTGATACATGGAGCTGCAATGCAACTTAGGTTGGCTCGTTGGAATGAGTACATCAAATACCAAACACCCATTCGAAATGGGTAGTACGAGGGCATGCGCCCACCCAGCCAGCAATTGCCTCGGCCCAACACCAGCACTTGCATGCTTGGAATCGCATGCCCTCCCCTCACCTGCACGTGTCGTTGCCCCCCAGACCGCGCCGCCTCCAGCCTGAGCGCCAGCAGGCACTGCGGTAGCGCCACCTGGCGTGCAGTGAGCGCCCCCAGCTGCGTGCGCAGCCTGGCGGTGGTGTGTGCGCGCAGGTCAAGGCGGGACAGGAGCGCCAGCAGGGGCGGGGAGGAGGGGTACACCTGCAGCGCCTGGCGTGATGGGGGGGATGTTGTGGTCATTGCTACTGCACAATTGCTGGATTTCATCTCAACATGACCACCATGAGCTCCCCCACAGCACAGTCCATAGCCCCCCATGCCATGTTCCAAAGTGCAAACCATCGCCAAACCCAATGCCTGTGTCATAAATACGCACTGCAATAACTGCGCTCTCCCAAAATCACCACACAATATATCCTATCCCCAGCACCCCGCATCCGCACCCACCCCATGCACCCACCTGCATCAGCACCGCGCGCGCCTGGCCTGGCGCTGCCCCCCACTGGCCACACACCAGCTGACTGTAGCGCACATGCAGCCACTCCCACTGACCATTGCCCTGCCGCACATCAAGGGGAGACAGGGAAAGAACCTGCACGGCAAGGGGGGGTTACAGCTCACAACCGGCACCGAGAGGGGATGGGTTTGCAGCATTACCTGAACTTACATCACGGCACGTACAGCTGCAAAAATGTACAGGATCCTTCGTGCATCGCTCACCGAGATGGGTTCACCTCAGGGGGCACCTGCTGCCTTGCACATGGTGAGAATTACATGTGAGGATGGCATGGTGAAATTTACATGTGAAAATGTCATCTGCAGTGTCCTGGTCAGCAACATCAGGCTGCACACACTGGCTTGCGGCCACACCCCACCTGCTCAAAGATGGCCGTGGCTGCCCGCAGGCCGCCCCCCACCTCCCCAGGCAGCAGCGCCTCAGCCAGTGCGGCACCGCTGATGGTGGCAGCGGCGGCTGGGGACAGCTGGCCACTGCCGGCTGTGGTGCTCAGGCACTCCTGGTGGTGGGGGTGGAGGAGGGGGTTGATGGGACACGCGGACACACAGTAATGCAGGCGCATCCATCCGCGGAATCCTTCCCTCAGGAAAGTGCTTGGGATGACAAAGGACATTGGGCCATGGCGGTGGAATGTGGTGCATCAAAAATGTGCATATTGTAATGACAGATGGCTTGTGTTGTAATTCCCTGGCTGCAGGAAGTATTCGCCATGGCCACACTATGTGTCTACCGCAAGTGCCTCCGCATCCCCCTCCATCCCCACTCCCCACGCACCTGGTACCCCTTGCGAGCCGCCACCACCCTCCCAAGATCTACTGGCCCCTCCCCTCCAGTATATGGAGCGTACACCCCCCTTGCTCCCAGCCACAGCAGCACATGCAGAGCGCGCGCCCTGCCCTCCCGCCCCCCGTGCGCCAGCTCGCAGTCCGCGTAGTCCAAGGCAAGGGGGGAGCTGGATGGGAGGGAGGATGCGGGGAGGGTGGCCAAGGTGTTGTCATACACACGACGAGCCGCCTGCAGGCGGGTGTTGGAACACGGTTGGGTGGGGCTTTGCATGGGGGCAAGACATGGTGCACACCAACACCACCAGAAGCAACCCGGCCCCACAGCTGCACCCCACCCCACACAGTGATATCGGACAGTACAGATGGCAAGGAGGCCAGCGCTGCAGTACAGTGGCATCCATCCTAAAGCATCCACCCTAGCGCATTCCCCTGGGATGTCACCCTGTGTGCATTGTGCACATCATTGTGCCATCTCAACAAACAGCACAACATAACAGGACTCCCTTTGGACCTCCCCTGCGAGTGTGCTCCACCTTGATGTTTCCCCCCTGCGCCTCCATGCATGCGTAAGCCCCCCAAAGTGCCACGCATTCCCGGTGATCTGCCAGCAGGGTTTTGGCGGCAGCCCTGGCTAGGCTTTTGTCGGTGTGGGCGTTCCACTCCATCGCCATGAGGGCGCGCGCAAGGGGTGTGGGAGATAACGTGGGGGTGGGGGTGGACAGCAGGGTGGTGAGGAGGCGAGAGAGGAATTTGTGCCTGGTGGGGTGGAACTGCAAGGGAGGAATACATAAGTTAACGGGACAAAACTACAGGGGACTGGCTTACATGAATTAATATGGGTGGAACCTTGCCCCAGACAACTACACATTTATAACAACAAGCTTTTGCGCTTGCGGTTCCCTCGTCATGCATGGGACTGTGCATGGCCTGGTGGTCAGTGCGACACCAGCAGGACAAGGTGCCATCACAGCATAAAGATGCAGGCGCAATAACGGGCTCAGCCCATGAGTCAGCTATTACACGCACTGCTGGCCAGCAGTGGTGCATGGCGTGCGGCTGGGACAGGGGTATTGGAAGCGCCATGCTGCCCTACTGCAGCACTTGACCAAAGCCAGGCAGGCATTTGAGACGCCCTTGTACTCAAACCCCTAAAAAACTGCGTGGTGTAGGTAGGGCGGCCTGTGGCATGCCTCGAGGATTTTCATCAACCCAACTTCCTGCACCACTCACTTTGTACCACCCCGTCGTGGGTGGTGCATCAGGGCCAGCGCCGGGTGTGGTCTGGAGCCAGGGCAGGAACCAGGGAGGGGTGGAAGGGGAGAGGAGGTCAACGCCTTGCGCCTGCCCCTGTCCTTGCGCCTGCCCCTGCAGCTCTGCCTCCACCGCCTGCAGCAATTCCTGGAAGGAAGGTAGGTAAAAGGAATGTCAGAATTCAGGGAGGGGAAGAGTCACTGGCAGTGGAGTGCATGTGCAGGTCCCTGCTTCAGGTACTTCCCCAATCTCCTCGGCTTGCAGGTCCCTGGCAACATCTTATTTAGACCAGCGAATGTACTCTCATGCAAGGTCGAGCTGGAGAGGATTCCTTGCCAAGGATTTCAATGGTTCTGTGCATTACCAGCACATGTACATGACATTCATGCCATACCCCTGCATGTGCAATACTATGGCCTAAGCGGGCACTGACCTGCAGCTGGGGGGACAGGCAGTCTGCTGCGGTGTCTGGCAGGGGGGCAAGACTGGTGGAGGCACAGGTGGGGAGGTCTGCCCCCATCAGCCTGAGGCAACCCTGGACCAGCTCCTGGACCAGGTCGGGGGAGTCTGGGGAAAAGGAGAAGGATCCCGTGGGACATGGCAAGGAGGACCATGGTTGCCTGGACGTGCAGGGGCACCAACTGGCAGCTCATGTGCAATCACCGCATGCATGTATAAGCACCCATACCACGCAACTACTACAGCCCCCCCATGCAAAACACACCGCACTGCCCAAGGGCAATGCCAGTCCACCCGCTCCCACCCCCTACCAATGGCAAACAGCAGCCGCTCAAGCTCCCGCGCCTCAATCACCTGCGCCACTCCCTCGCCCTCCTCCTCCCCCTCGCCCTCCTCCTCCCCTTGCCCCCCACCCCCGCCTGGCGCCCACTGCTCCGCGCTGCGCCTGGCCTCAACCTCCAGCCACCGCCCCATGAGGGGTGCGCTCACACCCACCTCAAGCTGCTGCAGCTGCGCATCAAGGGCAAGGCCAAGCCTGCGGGGGGATTGAGGGGGGGTACTTAGAATGGTGGGTGAGTTTGGGGATGACCTGGCCATGATGTGTTGTGCTCAGTGGCTGGGGCAACATGCGCCACAACACCAGTTGCGATACATTAGCTACACATCGGATCGACCATTGCCACCCTAGGCAATGCAAGCTGGCGAATGGCAACTGCTATGGATGAGCTGCCACTGGCACACTGTGTAAATGCAAACGCCCGTGGCACAGGCCCCCTGGGTGCTGTCCGTGGTGAGCGAGACATCCTCCCTGAGTACCTTGCCAGCAGCTCCTCTTCTGTTTCCTGCACATCCTCCCCACCCTCAACCACCTTGTCATCCTCCTCTTCCTCCTCCTCCCCATCCTCCTCCTCCCCTTCCGCTCCCCCTTCCCCCCCCTTGTCAGGCAGCAGCTCCACCCACCCTGACCACCCGCCTGGCACAGCCCCCTCCCCTTCTTCATCTTCCTCATCCTCAACTGTGTCGCTGGCCTGCATGGCATGCGGGTACTGCCACATTCAAAGCCTGTGCATGGATTTCATGCTGGCAAACAACCACACCACATGCCACACGCATTGATGTGCCCATACTTCCGGAGAGGGCCATGGAGGGCCATGGAGTGGCATGGCCCTCTAGAATTGCGGAGCAAATATCCTCTGATCTCACACCCATACATCCACCCCCTCCCAGGTTGACTGACCTGCCTGCCTTGTGTTTGCACCCACGCACCCCAGCCATGTGCTCCCTCATCCCCAACCCTAGGCGCCCCACTGCTCCAGAACTGGCTGAACATGCGCCACCTGGCAGTGTGTGCATGTGACACCAACTGGTCACCAGGGTCCATGTGGGCCAGGTGAGCCAGCGAGTCAGGTGGGGGGAGGGCGTGGAACTCGATGGCAGCCTGGAAAAAGAGGCACGGCAAAGGGACAGTAAGGTCAGCGGCTGTAGGCAATGCAATAGTGTGCCCTTGAATCAGCATGCAGGGTCATGGATGGGGCCAGGTGGATGGGGCCAGGTATGATGAGTTTTGGCTGGAAAGCTGCAACCACTGCTGCAGCTGTCCAGATCGCATGGCGCTGTTAAAACTCCCCAAAGTGATAACTCGTGTAGACTTCCCCTTACTGAACCAGTACAACACAATCAGACTGACCGGCAAACCAATAAGACCCCTTGCCATAGTACCCACCTGAATCAGAGCAACACCTCGCTCGTTGTGTCCTGACTGAAGTTCAAGGCGGCAGGCATCAAGGAAGAACCCCACCATCACCCTCTCAAGAGGGGCGGTGCCTGCCAGCGAGGATGGTGTTCGCTGCTGCCTGGCCCGCTCACACGCCAGCGAGTGGATTGCGTTGGCGTACAGGACCCTGAGGGCGGAGATGGAGAAATGCTGGAAATCTGTGGCCCTCAACCTCAGGTACTCCTGCCACAGCGCGATGCTCCCCCCGTGTCTCCCCAGCACCTTCTCCCACCTTGCGTGCACCTGCTCAGGCTCACTCACGCTGGCAACCTGCAGGGGTGGGTGGGTTGGTGGGTGGGGGGTATGGGGAAACCACGGAAGACATTTCATATAGTGTAGTTTAGTAACATGGGGACATCCCACTAGCAATGGGATGCACCAGTTATGATCGCCAGTGGCAGCACTGACCATGGCGAGCACCTGCCTGAGTACAATGCTCCTTGCTACTGCCCCGCCCCCCTCACTCAGACCCACCCCCACAATTTTCACTTCAACCCCAGCCCAGCAGTATCTCTGTGCAAGCCTGCATGCACTCCTTGACCCTTTTCTAGGGTAATCATCACATGCCACCCACCCACCGTGCGCATGAGCTCCAGCAGCAGCGCGTCAGCCCCAGGGTGCAGCACCAGCGCCTGCTCAAGCACCGCCAGCTTGCGCTCGGCTGCCGCCACCTTCTCACCCTTGCGCGCCCGCCCCCCGCCCCTGGCGCCCTGGTCGGACAGCGCCGCCAGCTGCAGCCACAGGCAAAGGTCCTGCGGCTGTACGCGCGTGGCTGTGTTGAGGTCCCTCCTGCGCCGCATCAGGTACTCCTCCTGTGTCTCTCCCTCGGGTGCGCTGTCGCTGTCCTCACCCGGGGGGTGGCTGGGGCCGGGGTCTGAAAACGGGGCAGGGCGGCGGGGTGTGGTGGGGTGTGAAGTAGATGAGGGGTGGAGTGTGCCTGTGTGCTGTGGTGTGTACCTGTGTGTGTGTGTGCCATAATTGCAGATGCGCAAGGCCATGCCCTCTGAGAATGCAATGAAAACGCAGGAGTCAACTTGGCCATGTGGGGAAATGATGCAATGCCATGCAGTTGTAGGATAGCCCGGCCCCCACACTCACCTGCAAGTGGTATGAATCCTGACAATGGCAGCCCTTCCATGCGCGTCCCTCCCCTGATACCCTCGCCCCTCCTCTCCCCCAGCCGCACCCTCCTCACACCCCTGCTGCCGCCCCGTCGGGAGTGGAAGTAGCGCGGGGGGCCGGGGCGACTCACGCCGGGGACACTGCACATAGGGGGTGCATGTGAGGCCGCATGCAAGCCATGTGCACTGCACGAGTGGCGCACATGTGCCATGAACCATGGACAAACGCCATGCACACAATATTAATGCCTGTGGCTCACAGCCACCGCACAAGGTTATCCTGATGGCACGCATGCACCCAACCTGTTGCACATGCAGGACAGGGGTCACCACTTGCACAGCCCATGCACCCCTTGCCCCCTTGCACTGTTGACTGATCATCACATGCACACAGTGCACCTGCACCCCGGAACACCCTCGCACCTGCCAGTCGCCCCGCCCCTGGCCACCACCTCCCGAGCCAGCCCTTTTGGGTCGTATCTTGTGTATGCCGCCACGTCAGCGCGGTACAGTGCACGGTATGCCAGGTTGGCCATGTCGGGCGTGGGGTCGATGGAGGCACCGGGGCCGGGTCCCAAGGTGGCGGGGGAGGGGGGGAGGAAGGGGAGGGCAGGTGCAGGGCGCTGGCCACCGGATGCGCGCGCGGCACGTGCCTCCAGGGATACCACCTGGGGGGCGGAAGTGCCATTGGTCAAGCAAGATCGCTTCTCAGTGCGCCAAAAGCTTTCATAACATGCGCTATGGTCCAGGTTTGCAATCTGCGGTGGCTGTGTTTTGCAAAGGCACAGCATGGATGTGGCGCTACCCTGGGCACTAGACTCTGCCGCGCGAGACAAGGCGTGGCGCAAGAACCTGGATGATGGCGGTGGTGCAAGGGCCTGGCCAGTACCTTGTCATAGTCTGATTTCTCCCCCTTGTGCCGCTTGGCCTCCTTGTTGCCCTTGTGCTTCTTCTCCTTGTGCTTCATCCTGGGCGCCAGGAGGGGTGGTAGGAAGGGGGGAGAGGGAAAGGGGCCAGGGGGGAGGGGGGAGGGGGGAGGGAGTGCTCAGCACAGCATGTGGCGAGATTGGCGTGCCTGGCATGGAGCCCAATATGCCAGGGAAGGGGTGGGTAGTACGTCACCGCTGTGTGACATGGCTGTAGGTGAACAGCAAGGACTGAAGCTGTTACACATCCCCACCTGCTCAGCTCACAAAGCCCCTCTCCGTCGGTGGAACACAGGTATTGATATCCTCCACATCACTGGCTGGCATTCCCAGTGTATGTTCACAGCGCGTTGGGGGCCCGAGTCTAGCATTGACCTCCCGACAGCAAACCAGCCAAACTGCAATGCACAGTGACATGTGATTTGTAGACCAAGAATACACTGGTGCAAGGATATAAGAGAAATAAAAAGAAGCGCTGCAGTAAGCAGCATACAGCTAAGCACTGGTGGTTGGTTTCCCTAGGATGCGTTTACCTTTGCATGCATGCATCAACCTCATGCATGCATATAGTTTGACGCCATCACAACTGGCCCCTCGACTTAAAGAAGCAGTAGGATGCCAATATTACGTATGGGGTAACTTTATAAATGCGATTGACCTATTTGGAAATGTCCTGGCTGAAGCTGTAGACCCTGTGGGCATGCCCGGGCACAGCTCAATAGTTGCAGTTGTACGGTTGGGATGGGGTGATGGGGTTCAAGCACCTGGTAGCCATGTTTGAAGTAACAGCGTGTGTGGTGGTATATATACATCTCAAGAATTGGTAGCGCAAGGGAGACTGTTTCCACAAGAGTCCAAGTCTGGAACTTCCACGGGGCCCCTGCTGAGACAATGGTTACCCTAGGGTAACCAATAAAAAGCAATTCAAAACCATTTTGTGCTAGGTCCGGCTGGTACGGAATATATTGGCGGTCATCCATCGCAACCTGACCACCGCGTCTCTTGATGTGTAATAAAATCTGGTACTCTCTAGCGCCCCATCAGCAGGTCATAAACTCGTCAGGGTGAATCCCCCAATCCCCTGATCAGGTGGTCTCTGGTATATCCAGCGCCTCGTCAATTGGTCATAACCCTATGCCCCCCCAAAAGCTTCCATTCCATCTCAGGACGTCTCCGGCAGCGCCCCCAGCGCGCGCTCCAGCCGCTGCAGCAGCGCTGCGCCCAGGTCAGAGGGGAGGCGCGCACGGGCACCGCGAGAGCGGTAGAACTCGCCTAGCTCTTGGATGGTGGCTGCGGGGCACGAGGAGGTACGTGGACAAAGGGGGGAGGTCCTCAAGGTGTGCACTGGCAAGTGCGCCCACTGTACACTGCAAATACATACCCACAAACGTGAAGGACATGTGGGTGCCAGGGCGTTGACATGGTCTGGTGATTGGGCATACATCTGACCAAAAATAGAGCACTCTATGCGATCCATCCACTTCACACACCATCGTTACCACACCCTCCCCACCACCTGTCTCCCTCACCGTTTATCTCCGTGTAGGATGCTTCCCCTGCCACTCGTGCATCCCCCCTCCATCGCTGCAGCCACTGCTTCACCAGGTCCTTGCTGGGGTCAGCGGCACGACGTACCTAGGGGGCCAAGGGGGAGCATTAGCCAGGGTGCATCTGAGGGGCAGCAGCAGTGATGCCAACGAGGCATAAGCAAAAGTGCAGTATTGTGCCATTGGGGTGATGTCTTCAGCCACAAGTGTCTGGATACTGGATTGGTGCATGGGTCAAGTGTCTGACATTGTACACAAGCTGCTAGCATTTACATGGCAGGTTAGTATGGCGTTGCCACTTCAGCTGCCGTGAAACATGTGCATTGCTGCACTGGCGACGCACATGAATTCCCGCATGGTACTTTATGTCAGGCCAAGCAATGGGTGCATGGGGCACCCTTCACACATGTCAACTGCCCCCCTCTCACATACCTCCGCCTCGCTTGCGCCCTCTACATCCAGCTCGATTGCCCCCTGCAGCGCGTTCACCAGCTTGGTGGCAAGGTCGGTGTAGCCTGCAGGGGGGGCAGGGCACCAGATGAGGCGGGGGGAGGGCAAGGGGCACCATACATGCAAGCGCAGCCACACGCACTGCACAACATGATGACCCATGATGCAATATATACGTTGAAACTGCGTGCATCGTTGTGAAACGCCGGCATTGTTGAAGTGCAGCATTTTTTCAGGCCTGGCCTCGGTGTGTACCAGCCCCAATGCACCAGCACCTGCCCCGCACACCCTCCACCCCTCTTCCGTGCCAGTGTGTGCCCCGTACCTCTGGGCAGGTCTGTTGTGCTCCCTGGCAGTATGAGCCCCCCACTGCCCGCCTGTGCGACACCTGGCAGGGAGGCAGCGGCCAGTGCAAGGTGGAGCAGCAGGGTGCGGCGGGTGGGGGAATAGGAGGAGGTGGGGCCGGCATCTGGAGGATGACCTGCAGGATCAACTCAGCTTCACTCTGGAATAGGCCTGTGACTTGTCCTGTTCAGAAGAATCTTGGGGTGGGTTTGGGGTAAATTGGGGCTGGAATATTGGTAGGCGTGTACCTTCTCTATGTTGAGCAGCCACTTGCCCACTGTGGCTCACCGCCACAGTGCTGAGGCGCGTGTGCGGCCGTTTGGCTGCGAAGGCTCCACTGCTTGTGGCTGGTGCCCGTGCACAAGTGTGGTGGGTGCAAATACAGTGGTGCTGCAGGACTGCCATTTGGCGGGTAGTGGTGATAACAGTGCGGGGTATCGTTAAATACAACTCGATAGTTTTGTGGTTGGTAGATATGTGCTGGTCAGGGTGCCTACATGGGCGTTCATGTGCAGACTGGCAGATGCATGCACCGGGGCTCAGCTGCCACAACCAATAACGCCTGTCGTGTGCGTGCAATCTTACAAGGCGAGTAAGTTTCAGCCTGTAGTCTTTCCTCGGTGTTGATGCAAGGGTCGCGTGTATGTATTTATGGACCGAGGAGTCTGGGTCACAGCACTGGGCGCCCAGGACCCAGGACCCTCCCCACATGCATGCATTACAGCAACTCCCCAGGGTTGCATGCATGCATTTCATAAAGCTGTGCTATCTGCCACATCAGCCGTGGTAAACGCAGCCAACCAGACAAGACTGCTATGGCGACCCGCGGACTGGCATCGCACGGCAGCCCCTCGCTGCAGGGTGCCTTCCGCCACCACCCACCATACAAGCAACGGGTTTGGCAACGAGCCATGCCCTCCCGGTCGGCCCCCACCATCACCGCCACCAGTGTCATCGTCCCTGAGGAATACATCCACACGGCAAACCTGCTGGCGGATAGCGCTGCTGAGATCACACGGAAGTACTTCAGGTAGGGGGGTAGACACAACCATTGCTGCTCGGTGCATGCATGCTGCAGCTGTCAAGCTGAGCAAATTAAGACCGTGGTGTGATTCCTCACACCGTATTACCTGTATTATAGCATGATGAGCGGCATGCGAAAGCATATACAAGATTCTCCCACCCCATGTATATGCACCCTCCACTGTGGCAGCCTGGCCGAGCCCACGCTGGTGCCAGTCAACATTGCACGAAGCGGCTTGTAACCAGCTGCTGCACCTTGGTCAATCAAGGCACCTGCAAAGTGTGCCTGTCTTGCCAGCAGTGAAAGGTCCAAGCCACCGGGCACGTGAAGTACAGATGGTACAAGTAAGACGCTTCCCCTGACCCTCCCCTCCCCCAGGACGCCTGTTGCCGTTGACACCAAGTCTGACTCCAGTCCTGTGACTGTGGCCGACCGGGAGGCAGAGTCAGCCATGCGGGCGCTGCTGGCGGAGCATGTGCCTGGGCATGGCATATTCGGGGAGGAGGGGGGGCTGGCGCTGGGGAGCGAGGGGGCTGAGTGGGTGTGGGTGCTTGACCCAATCGATGGGACCAAGAGCTTCATCACAGGTGAGTCGCTGGTGGCATTGATGATGATGGCGTCGGGGCGGGGGTCAAGCGCATAGGGCAGATGAGAATCCATTTGGGCTTGCTGATGTACTGTGCAGTAGGGTTAATATATAGCATTAAAACACCTGCATGAACTTTCTGCTCTGCAACCTTTCATTGGATTGTGCCTCTGGCTAGCGCCTTTGCACACCCTGGGCGTGGTGAGACTATACTGGCATACCCCTCGCCCATACTCGTTGCTGCCTGCCCTGCATGTTTTATGTTCAAAAATAAGACAGTCAATTACTCTTCCTGCAGGCAAGCCCCTGTTTGGCACCCTCATAGCGCTGCTGCACCGCGGCGTGCCTGTCCTGGGGGTGATCGACCAGCCGGTGCTGAGGGAGAGGTGGCTGGGGGTAGAGGGCAGGGGGACAACACTCAACGGTGAGAAGTGGGAGAGGGACCATGGAAAGGCAATGAAAGAGCCACGCATTATTTGTAAAGCTTCATGAGATGGCATGCTTGGCTGGCGCAGCATACTCCCCGATGCATGCCACTGTGGCGTAAGCTGCCGCGTCATCCTCCTGCTAGCAGCCCCGAGGAGCACACACTGACCCGTGCCTCAACCCTGCCTGGGCCCTCCCTTCCCACCCACAGGCTCTCCCATCCACACCCGCCCCTGCCCATCCCCCTCCTCCGCATACCTGTACGCCACCACACCGCACATGTTCTCGGGGGCTCAGGTGCATGCATGGGAGCGTGTGCGCCTGGGGTCACGCCTGGCCCAGTACGGCTGTGACTGCTACGCGTACGGCCTGCTGGCGGCGGGGCTGGTTGATGCTGTGGTTGAGGCGGACCTCAAGCCCTACGACTATATGGCGCTGGTGCCGGTGGTGGCGGGGGCAGGGGGGGTCATCACAAACTGGAAGGTGGGTAAGTTGGGGGTGGGGGGGCAGGGGGGTCATCACAAAGTGGAAGATGTAGGGGGGTGATAGGCACAGTGCTTGCAGGTATTGGGTGAGTGGGGCTGGGCATGCAGGTAGCAGACCCCTCCCTGGGCAGAGACAGTGTGTGATGCATCAGTTGCGCTCGTTGTGTATCGGAGGGTGCTTGGTACATGGTACGCTTGCGGTGAGGTTGCCTGATCTGACGCCGCCCATTGCTGTGCAGGGTGAGGCGCTGGTGTGGGACCCATCTGCCAGCGACGTCAGCATGGCGCCAGGTGAGGAGGGGCCAGGGCAAGACATGGGGGTCTGCTGTCACCCACTGCCTGCATGTCACTGGCACCACCAACTGCGTTGCCCATGCGTAGAGTGGGTAGCGCATCTTGACACACCATGAGTTTTCCTTTGCCCACATGTGACAGCTACCCCTGCTTGTCCATTAGACCATCCGATGCCCACAATGGCGTGTGCTGCACGCCTTTGCACCAGTCCACCTACGCGCTGTTGCCCCACTCCAGGTGAGGTGGTGGCTGCGGGTGACGCACGCACGCACGCGCAGCTGCTGGACCTGCTGGACTGGAGCGGATGACAGGAGCACCGGGGAGCAACACTAATGGGTGTACAGCAGGGATGCAGACCACCGGGGTGGTACAGGTTCTGCACCTGGCAGTGCCTGGGCTGCGAGCAACTTGAGCAGTTATCCTTGCTACCAATGGCAAGCTGGAGCTGCCTTGAGAAGGCCAGGCAATCTCGTGTTGGGGAGCAAATAGCATGTGGAGGGTACGGTCCAGCTAAAATGGCGGCGGTGGCCGAGGCTAGTGGCTGCATGAGTATGGAGATGCAACGGTATTGACGGCATCACGATTACAGACAATTGTGGACATGTATGCATGCTCAAACCTCGGGGCCTGTTTGGCGACTCCGTGCCGCATTCAGCATAACTGAGTACGCGCACGTACTATTGTAGCCAACCGAGCATGTACCAGTCACTGACAGTAGCCGCTAGTAGCTCTGGCAGACTCTTGAGACAAACAAGTGTGGCATTCATGTATTTTAAAGCCTTTGTTTTAAAGCACACTGAGTGCCACAGGCATGAAAACAGCTGAACTTTCATCAATGATCGTCATGACTGCAATGATTTTTTATATAGGTGCCAGTGGCTCTTCCCCATTATCCACATCATGGAATGATTTAGTGTCAACACGTACTACATACAAGTATACTGCCAGCTGGTATTACATACTAGTATGATGCATCAGATATCATACCATGATAATCATGGTATAAATTATCATAATTCAATGATTACTTCGGAAGAAATTGTTATGCTAACCATGGTGGCACCATCATGATGCTCATACTGTACAGGTGTGTCAGTCCGTACAGTACTGGAGCTTGTCCACCCATTGAGTCGCTTGCGTGCGTCGCAGACTCTGCTGAACAAGGCTTCCAAAATGAGAACCGAAGTTGCCAATGAACTGCATGATTTGTTTCATCGCACGAGTTCAATTTCATTTATGCTGCCAACGTCACGTGCACAGTCACCAGGCACACTGTCAATGACTGCAGCCACTTGTGCCACACCACTGATTTAACACTTCCTTCCCACCTACTTCGTGACATCACCATTCACTGAGACTAGACAATTATGATGTAGATGAAAAAAACTGCCATAATGATTATACTAATGTTGATCAATATTGCAACTCAGGATTACCATCATCAATTGTAACTTGAAGCCTACAAAGTTTTAGTACCGACCTTGTAAGAGAAGTATAAAGCTTTCATTATCTTTAGTGCACTAACCTGAATGCATCATCTGAATGATGAGATATACGTGGTACTAAATGATGAAAATTTGCAAAAGAAATATGAAGTTCTTCTAAGTGAAAATGCGTGAAGATTAAGAAGTGGAAGTGCACAGTTTGCGCATATATAAAGCGTCAAAAGCAGTGATGCGTCAAAAGCAGCAATACCTGCTGTAAAGCGGGGATAGTTGTGAGTGTGAATAATTGCAACTATCCCATGTGAATGACCGCCGTCTAATAGAAACCATTTTGTGTGGGCTTGGAGGGAGAAGTCAGCAGTTATGCCATGGTGCCCTGTGGTGCGCTGTGGGCATGGCAAGTGCATGGTGATAGAGGCAGCTAAGATAGTTCAAAGTCTGGATCCATGGGAAAGGTGTGTAGTAGAAAAAGTGTGTTTGCCAATGGCTAGGGGGGGGGAAGTGCTGAACAGGTGAAGAGTACCGGCTAGGCTAATGCAATTGCAACTGTATGGAATAGGGAGTAAGGTTGCTGTGCAATGAAATGGACTGGAATAATTGCATGCGTGGTGTTCATGCAACGAACTATCTGTATGATCCATGTCCGCACACGTTATTTCCTAGAAAGCCTTGCTGCTGCAGGGCTGAGACTTTGAATCCTTGAACGCATTAGCAACCTACATTGTCTAAAACGATCCTGCCACAGAAGGTACCGTCCTGCCTGCAAAGCTATTGATCTAGGTCTGCTTTAAAACATGCATGGCAGTGGCTGCCTGTGGCGGTTCTACGAGTCAACAAAAATATGCTTCTAATACCTTATAAGGGGTTTCGTTACTGAAGCAAACTGGTCTCCTGGTCAGCCAGGGCCTCGACTAGTGCGCACACCCTATTCAACATGACAGTGCATTCATTGGCCAAAATTGAGCTCAGTTCTCTACTGGCACTCCCATTCCACCCACACCCCCTACATAGATTTCTCGCCCCAGTCGGAGCTGCTGCTGCTGCTGTGCCGTCATCACCACAGGCACATGCACCCCTATGCTGGACCCTCTGGCCCGCCTTGCCTGCGCCACCTGGTGTGACAAGCCCCTCAGATCCTCCACAACCTTGCTCATTGCGGGGCGGTCCGCCACCTCCCCCTCAGTGCAGGCAAGGATCAGGCATCGTAGCCCCTCTGCGCACTCCTCGGGTACTCTGCAGGTGCAAAGGCCAGCGAGTTTTGGTCACATAGGGTGGTGTAGCACATATAATGCGGCAGATGGCGCCACCGGTGCGGCACTTTCACGCGTCTGAGAGTGCCATGTGGGCACAGATCGCCAGTGCACAACAGGAAAGGTGCAAGATGCAAAATGCTACATAAGGGTACATCATACCGTGAGCATGACAAATCTATAATATTATCATGCACACCAGTCATGGCGCACCCACCTTATATCTCGCAGCATGCCTCTCTTTGGCCTCTCCCCAGTAACGAGCTCCCACAGCACCACGCCAAATGAGTACACATCAGCTTTGCTGGTCACACTGCGGCCTGGGAGTGGATAAAATGTCTTGACTCAACACGACAATTCCATGTCAACAGGGATGATACTGATTGGTACTTTGCATCGACAATAACAAGTAGGAAGAGTGCTGCAATTGTATATGGTCGCCATACCTAAAACTTAATGTAAAGTCACCGTCCAGATCAAGGCACCTTGCATGCTGTTTGAGTAAGTACAAGCTCACAAAACAAATTTGTTGAAGTTGTGGATAAATATTAAGATGAAGAGATTTTAATTTAATTACCATTCCCAGGATGCCAGCATCCATGCATAGAAGTCCTGACCGTCACAGATACTATTCTGACCTTACACCCACCTGTGATGAGCTCTGGTGCCATCCACGCGAATGTGCCCCGCGCATCCTGCGTCTTGGCGGCAAACTGGCTGTGCATGACATGGGCCAGGCCCACATCGCCAACCTGCACAGGTGTGTGCGCGAGCTCATCCTAGATGGGTTGAAGGAGAGGGGATGCCATGGTGCCTGCCAGGGTAAGGGTATGCAGACAACCTTCATTGCAACAGGTATATGTGATGAGTGCAAATATGCACCTGCGGGGTGAGGTGCACATAGTCCCAGGGCTCAGCAGAATCCCTGTAGGTCAGGTGGCAGCAAACAGTTCGTGGCCACGATAGCCATCATGCATGTGCCGTCCCCAAGGTGAACATCACCAAGGGAGCACAGCTGTGTGTATCCTTGGCCAGAGTAGCCCACTGACAGGCTGCCCTACCTTTGCCATCCCCTCCCGGGTGAGCAGTACGTTTGGCGACTTGACATCCAGGTGCACCACGTTGCGCTGGTGCAGGTAGTGGAGACCTTGGGCAACGTCAAGCGCGATGCGATGGCCCCTGGAGGGAATGTGCGCGGCATAGTTAGCAGGGCAGACTAGACACACCTTCTTGTGTGCACATTGGATAATACATTGGCCCCCACAATGTTGGCCTATCCCTGTATGTTTACAAAGGTTCATGTGGTGGGAGGTGTTACCGCAGTGCACTGCAGCCTGAGCCAACAGATCTGGTCAAACAGTCTCCAAGGTCACATTCCCCCATCACGTACTTGTTTGTCCAGCGGAAGCTTGCCCCTTGTGGCCCACCCAGCGCCTGGTGCAGGTCCCCCCCAGACATGAGCTCCGTCACAATCATGGTCTTATCGGCCTGGAATGATGCACCCAGGAACTGCACAATGTGCGGGGAGCGGCAGGCGCGCAGTATGCTGACCTCTCGCGCCATTGCCTCCTTGTCCCCTTGCCCCATGGCTAGCGGGTCAAGCACTTTGATTGCAACAAACACGGTGTCGGTCCACTTGGCCTTGTACACCTGCAAGGAACAAGGTGCAAGCAAATGAGCGACATGCCACGGTTGCAACAACAGATCAATAACTGGTATCCATGGCCTGCAAGCTGTGACGCACCGTGCCAAACCCTCCAGTGCCCAGCACCCAGTCCTCCCCGCCTGGGCGCTTGCATATCTCCACCTCGTCAGGCTTCACGTGCCAGTCGTACTCACCAAAGCTGGCGCCGCAGGTGGGCAAGGTGTGGGAGGAGGGGTCGAGAAGGACATGACCAGACTGCGGAGGTGAGCACACGTGTGGGGGTGATGGAGCTGGAAGTGTGGTTAGGAGACATTGTGATCATGGAGGTGGCGGACACGCAGGGTGTAGCCATGGGGATTGGCATGCACATGCCGGCAAGAGCATGGCGAGACATCCAACCATCCATCCCAATCATCCATTGCAAGCGCGCACTCAGTGTCACCACCCAGCTGGCCAAATCATAACAATGAAACATGCATGACTCCATGTGCATCCAGAATATGCATATGCAGCCTGCCCATCAATCGCACACCTTCCTGCCCCAGACTCCCTTCCCCTCCACCACCCACCTTGCCCACCTCCACCTCCAGCAGGGTATCGCTGTCTGCCCCTGCACAACCTGGGTCCCCTGCCCCGCCGCCAACGCTCCCCTTGTCGCTTCCATCCCCTGCGGTGCGCCGCTTGTTTGTGTAGTGCACGCAGCACGCAACTTGTCCCAGCACCAGCAGCAGCGCCAGCGCCGCTGCCACGCCCCCCACCAGGGTAGCCATGTGGGAAGGGCCCGGCACGATACCTTGACCAGTTTGCTGCTGGTCGGATACGGAAGAGCTGGGTGTGGTCGTATTGACTAGTGGTGGGGTCGCTGGTGCCAAGGTCGGCGGCGATGGCATTGGCCATGTGGGAGTGGCTGCTGGTCCTTGGCCTGTGGGGGTGCTCTTTGCATACTGGTCCACAGGTCCAGAAGGGGCAGCGCGGGATGGCAATGGAGGTGAGACGGGTACTTGAACTGCATTGGCACAGGAAATAGCTCCATCAGGGTGCTGTGCTGCAGAGCATGCGGTATGACATGCGCCTGGGTAGGTGAGCTTGCAGCACATGGTAGTGTGAAACATTCCGAGATACAGCATACAGCTGGCGGGCATGGCTGCTGGCCCCAGCACATGGATTGCTGCAAGCAAGGGCTGGTGGGTGTACAATTAGCCGCATTGCCCACATGCATGGCACACCAGCAGCATCTACGGCAGCCATGGCTTCCTGTTACCCCACCTGCACTTAGGTTTCCCACCAGGGAGTACTTGACTGTCAGGGCGGACCAGTGCAACTTGCGATTGGAGGCAAAGGGCAAGTTGTCAACCATGAATGGCTGGCATGAGTCACTGCCAGGGGTGCACAGCGCGGCATCAAAAGGTGCCGAGGTAAACAGCGGCTTGGTGGTGGCGCTGATGTTGACCCATGCCTCATGGAAGAACTGCAGCAGGAACAAGGGCAAAGGCATCACGAACAGCAGCAAACCATGGGGGATACTGTAGACGCAATGGCATCGTGCCATGTGCTGCCTTTACATTCACATGCCTGCATCTGCACCTGCATACCGTATGCCAATCGTTCCCGGAACTGTATGTCGATCAGTCCTTGCACCATAGCATGAACACAGACGCCGTGCATGCAGCCAGCTGGTAAATACAGACTTAAACCGGTAAAACCGCATGCGGTAACTGGACCATTGAGATCTCCCAGCCACATCCCGTCGCCACCCCATCCCATCATGCAGTTATACACATTAGCTGCCTCCCTCACCTGCAGCCTCATTCCCTTCAGTGCCGCCCCGCAATCCGACATGTTTCTGCATCCACACTCCATCACTGCAGCCTGGACACCGGCCAGCTGCAACTTGGCCTGCAGAAGAGCCCAGGGGTCAAGGGAACGAGCGCACACCAGCATGTAGGGAGGTGGCAGCTGCTACAGGGCATGCCAAGGACACAGATGAGGCACTCGAGCGGTGTCCAGCAGGTGGGGGGGGCGGCAGGCTGTAGCAGCTGTGCCTTGGTGCGCATACCTTGTAAGTAGGTACCAATAATATGAGCTGCAGCAGGGCACCTACTTGACGTAAGACATAGTGTGCGTGCCATCTTGGGTACACATTGGCCATGTCCCACTACAGTGCCTGTCCCGCACCTGCTTGTCCACCTCCACAAGCACCTGCGTGGCACCTAGGGGCGCGCTCCATGTGGTCATGATGGGATGGGCACACCGCAGGTCACGCAGCTCTGGCGACGCCACACGCACGAGGATGGGGCACAGGCGCAGGTTGCACCAGGCAGAGGGGGCTGGGGGCAAGGGGATGAGCGGGGGATTGGTGCACGATCCGCAAAGTCCAGGCTGGGACTGTTGATGCGATCACCTTAGCAGTGATTGCACACAGCCAATGGTATTGCAAGTGCACTAACAATAGAGCAGAGATGTTACATAAACAGTGCAACGCAGCTAGAATGCATGCAGCAGCGGCTTGTCGTATTTGCATGATCCCTGCAAATAGATCCCATAGAGCCTCCAGCCCGTTCCCAGGCCGACGCACCCGCTTCTCCTGACCCTGGGCCAGGCGTGTACAGCAGCTCAGCAGCACTCTCCTCCTGCCATCGCGCCACCGCTGATCCCCCCATCTCCGCCTGCAGCCCTGTTATGGAGCAACCCCTTGCACCCAGGCAGTGGGCCAAGCTGAAGGAGCCGGCCTTGGATGAGTCCACCACAAGGGTCAAGTTGGCGGTTGAGGTAGACAGCTGGGAAAATGACTGGGGATGAAAAAAAGGAACTTGTTATAGGTAAGGGGTGGTACAGGACTGTATATCTCAGGGTGCAGTGCACGGAGATTTTGAGAATGCGTGGGGCGCACCCTTTGAGTGCTCGGTGCACATTGGGTGCGCGGGATAATGCCATTATATTATAAACAATTACAAGATTACAAGATTTTATTTGACAGTCACATTCAGGGACCTAACCCCGCAATTCACATCATATCTGTTAATTTAAAATTAACCCTGCTTTATCTTGCATGTATTACTTAGACATTTATTGTGCAATAAGTTAGACCACATATTCACACAAAATATATACAAAATTACATAATCTATAGAATGGTTACATTGATTTTACATTTTTCCTTTGATGTAATTTACAGATCACGCCCAATAGATCTATACCATGCAGGTTGTACATATCCAATGTTCAATAAATTTCTGCGCTCAACTTTTAGAGCCCTGGTGGGCACACCCCAGGCACAAGCCTCGCGCGCCGCACACGGGCGCAGTACCCTGCACATTCTGTGCCTATCTAAGGGTGGAGAATATAATCACATGAACGTGGCGCAATGATCATGGTTCACAATCTCCTTCACACAAAAAACATATATATATCTGTCCGCATGCTGTCCCCACCATTACATTCTTCAGGTTCCGTTCGCAATCCTGTGCAGACTCTGTGCAATTGCAGAGCACTGTCAGGCGCGAAGCTGCCTGCTGCTCCGCAGTAAAATCCTGCAGGACGGGGGTGGACACAAGGAGTTGTCATAAGGAAAGCCAGAATACTGCAAACCAATACAAGCACACGTGCTACAGTAGTCCTTCTCCCCACTACAATGATAGCTACACAAATTGGCTCCCATACCTGCACCAATGCCACCTGTGTACTAACCAACCGCCCCATGCATTTGCACAAAAGCACCATTCCACCATCCCACCTCCACACCATCCCACCACCACACCAGCACGCGCCTGCTACCCCTAAATGTAGGGTCATCATGCAGAGTTAATGGATTTCTCCCATATGTGCATGGTTGTGCCAGTCTCATTGAATGCATGCTCACATGAACAGCCTTGTTCTTGTCCAGCCGTGTGCGCTGAATGGATGGCGTGCCTGCCCCCAGGTACAGGTGGTTAGTCCAGGAAATGTTTGGACCAAAGGGGGAGGTGGCGCTGATAAGGCAGCTGGCCACAGGAGCTGTGCAGTAGTCCCAATCCTTTCCAGCTGCTGCTCCACTGTCACATGTGCCAGGCTGAATAGGGCACCAGGGGCGCGCATCCCGGTCAGGGTCGCCGGGGATGGACACACAGGTGCCGGCTGCTTCAATTGTGTAGTTCATGCTGCGCACCGGCACCGAGAAGCTGGTTCGGCAGGTGCAACCAGAAAAGGTGGTGCGAGGCGCAGCATCTGCGTGCACATGGAAGCGGCAAAGGTGAGTGGGGAATGGACCAGGGGTGAGCGCCACACTGGACCATGCTCAAGCCCATGGGGTGTTCTCAAGGGTTTTAGGGGTCATCCCATGGGCCATGAGTTCATGGCGCTGGGTAACGTCCCAGCGCCGCAGCTTGTGTATGCAATGCATCGTGTTTGTAATGAAGGAGTGATGCACATACAGCCAACAATTAAGTGAGCTGCCAAATGCTGTCAAACAAACGTTTTGTGTTCAGAGAAGAAATCAAGTATCTGCACGACACGCATGGCCACCCACCTAAGCAGTAATCGAACTTAAACCCCTGAATTGAGCCCATTGGCCTGAACCCCGTGCACATCGCGCCCTCTTCCACCCGGCAAACAGGCAGGGCGCCAGGGATGTCAGGGTCGGTGCGGTAGCAACCGGTGCCAGGGGAGGAAAGGTGCACACCCGGGTAGGCAGAGGAAGGGTAGGGGGTGGCAGAGCAGGGGCAGCCACCCGCTGTGGTTGCAGTGGGCGTGTGGGATGCAGTTGGCAGTGGGCCTGCATGTCAGGGAGGTGGTTGAGGGACGTGGTTGGACCCTAGGGACGTGGTTCACAGGTGCCAGCCCTAGCCATGTTGCAACAGGGGTGTTGTAATCACCCTCGCTGTGGCAGAACTGAATGCATCAAGCAGAGCCATACTCGCGCAGTTTGGGACCAGGCTTGCAATTGCTTCCCATCGCATGGGTGGGGGTGGGGTGGGGTGTGCAAGGCTTACCACCGGCAGGGGGCACCTGTGCTGTTGCTGTTGCTAGGGCGAGGCCACACCCAAAATGGACCTGCAAAGATTGGGTACAGCACACAAAAGTTGTCAGTTGATGTGTTCAGTCACTTGCATACCTCCCCGTAGTTCCCCTGTATGCCCTAGTGTGCACCCCAAACCCCACATCCGCCCACAACCCACACCCTAAACCCTAACGCCCCAAGCCCTGGAGACAACGCACAGACACGTTCTTCTTGCCCTCCTGGAGTACTACTGGATCAGATAGCCGCGGTGTGTATTACCTAGCAAACCTTACAGTGACGGACAGCCAACGATAGTGGAAAGTACGATACAAGCGACCAGGCTGGCCCACCTTGTTGCCCCATACCATGGTCCACAACACCAGCGCCAACATTGTAGACAGCTCAGAAGAGCGCATTACGTGCCCTCAAGGACCGACGCCTGAGAGTTCCCAGCTGCTTGAAACTGCACACCCAGTGGTCCTGCTGCGACGGGAGGGAGTGTAGCTACACCTGGACCCACACCCAGCGCTAGCGCCAGGAACGCCAGGAACGCCAGGAACACCCACCAGTGCCAGCGCAAGGACGAAGAGGTGTGGGTGTTGTTACCAACTGACTAGTACTTGCAGGTACGCAGGTGACTGCCGCAGCATATCTAGTGCTACAATGATGACAGACGTAGCTATTGCAGGTAGTATGGTCCTTTTAGTGATGGCTCCACCACGGTTTGCTGCGTGTGCGACAGGTAGCGCTTGCTACGCGGATATGGTGCCAGCACGAGCAGCGGGCTGTTGGTAACTGCTCCTATTCGCTAGAGTGCCTCGAAACTGTGTAGGCTTTCACTGGATACACGATCGCTATATGTGACATACATGCCATGGGCACCTAACTCTGTATCACCTAAGTGTGCGAAAACAGCAGCCTGACTGCTCACAGCTGTTTAACAAGTCGTTGCAGTCCAGGCAAGTACCCAATATGCACGAGAAGTGCGTGATATCGACAGCAAGGTTGGGCTTGCACCCAAAATCAGCCACGTCAAGTTGGCTTCATGCAGTAGAAGGATTATTGTCACGAGTTTAAAGCAAAAGATTTTGTGTCTGTTCGCATTGCCCAGCGTCACGTAAACTGGTCTATTGAGCTTGGAAAGGGTTCGAAAGGTGGTGGTGGTTTACGTCATCCATAAATATGAAAATGATCAATGATTAATGAGATAAATATTATGGGAAAATGGAGCTTGTGGGCTTGTGTGCCCTACAACCCTAATTACCCTTTGGGAAATCCGGAAGCGGAGGGTGATGTAAAATTTTCCGCTGCTAGTAAGACCATGGATACAGCAGTTGTTCTAAGGCACACGTGGGCATCTGGAAACGGCCACAGCGCTGGGCTTGTGCCATCCCCACGCGCCCGTCACTATTTTTCTCATATAAACAAGAAAAGGACAAGGGCAGGTATGCAATGGCAACAGCGTGCTGCAGCAGTTGCGACAGTGTCCTGTCGTCTGGCACCGCTACTGCAATACGAGTTGCAACGCATGCAAACCTGCTGTAGCATGGCGAACACGCCGCATCACGTACAGGTACCAGTAATAACTAATGATTTCCCTGATTCCCTGATTCCCTGATTCCCTGTGATTCCCTCAATCTCCCAACATATAGGTCATGCTATGCAACACTGGGAGTACCCAGTCCTTGCGCCATCAGGAACCACAGCTCTCAGAGAGTGGAGAAAAGCATGACACAGGCAACACAAAACAGTGCACAGCAACAACAGGTCATCAACAACCCCAGCAAAAGCAACTAAATGTATACAATGAAAACATCCTGCGCCATTCTTTTTTAAGATGTTGCCAATGAATCACTGGCAGGCGTCTCCCTATACCCTACAGCCGCTGGCCTAGGGCCTATTGCCTCCCCACCCTCCCTCCCCCCTTCCTGCAGTCCGTGCAGCACTTGTTTGGCTGTTGGTCGTGCTTGCGGGTCTGGGTCCAGGCAGCGGTGCACCAGCAAGGAAATGGAGGAAGGGCAGAGGGCGGGGGAGGGTAGTGGGGGCAATGGGGGCGGCATGGGGGAGGAGGATTCCGGGAGCGCCCCTGCTACCAATGCGTACATGACCACCCCCAAGGAGTAGATGTCCGCCTGCCACCCCACACTGCCGCCCAACAAGGCCTCGGGGGCACTGTAGAGCAGAAGGGAAAATGTTGGTGTGGGTGGTACGCACGGAGGAAGCCCTGGGTGCCACCCGGGCATAGGCAGGCTAGCGCTTGACAAATAGAGATTTGGAAGATGCTCAAGTACATATTCTGGGACAAAAGAATATTCATGCACATTTGATGGAATAGAGTGCATGCGACTTCCATTGAAGCCAGAATAGCACATTCGTGTCTGCGTATGCTTCACCCCACACCAAGAGCCAAGGTTTTCATGATACTGGGTCCAGTGTGGCAGATGGTGGCCATATCTGATGGATTGAATACTAGTACAGTGTTGTACCTCACCAATGTGCCATTGCTACTCACGTGCATACGACCACAAGGCAGACAACCTCTGGCACAGCAGGCAACTGATTGCATGGTGGGTCAATGCATGGGAAAGGTAGTCCCTCACCTGAACACTGCAGCCCCCCTCCTGTGTACATCAAAGGAGGACCCCATGCCCCCCGGCAGCATGCGCGCCAGCCCCGCGTCTGCAATGCGTGCACCACGGCCCTCGCGCCCCTGCAGGGGGAGGGCGGAGTCAGAGGAAGTTGGGGGAGGAGCAAGGCATGGGCCTGTACAAAAAGGCATTCACTTGCGCTGCCTGGCATGGTGTGGTACTGCCTTTGTAATCGCACCAGCAGTATGTTCTTGGGCCTGAGGTCCAAATGAAGTACATTACGCGAGTGCAGGTAGGCCAGCCCTTCCGCCACCTCTGCAGCTATGACCGCCCCCCTGCGCACAACAATCAGGATCATTCGAGTCACAGCAACCAGGATGATGACCCAACCGCTGGACAAGCAGGCAACAACCGGGCACCAAGTCGGGCATATCAGCTGGCGCCTAATACTTGTTATGATTATAATGAAATGCCCAAAGCTTTGGCCGGAATAAAACATGTGCTCCGTGCAGATGCGAAAGTTGAATTTATTGCCCCAAGCAGATGTGCACAGCCACACAGCCATCGGGTACTACCATCCACCTCAAACAAAAAAAATCTGCCACTACACACACTGCAAAATGTTTTATAAGCCCCGTTGATTCGTGTCAAATGATTTTAATATTCGTGGAATGCGATTGACAAAATCACATCATGATGATTTGGAAGATATATCACAGTTGTCTGATGGAGGCAAACCTTTTGATGCAAACGCCTTTCAGTTATGCAGCTATGGCTGCTTATTACTGTGTAACATGCACAGGGTGCCATGACCGGCTTGGTCTGTACTGTCAGCATGCAGTTCCCGTACATACAAACAATCCCCCTGGCGCATACAACCGCTGGCAATGGTCGGATCTAGCCCTCCTGCCTTGCCCTCCCCACCTGTTCCCCCAGTTAACACTCCCTTCCTCCAGCGCCTGCGCCAGACTGCCCCCCTCCATGAGTTGCATGACCAGCATGCCAGGAGGGGGGCTGAACACCACCCCGTACAGCATAACTACACGAGGCGAGGTCAGCGACACCAGCTGGCTCATCTCACGCGCCAGGTCCCTCCTGTTCATCATTGCATCCATTGCACCCCCCTTGGGCACCTTGACGGCGACCTCCTCTACATCCTGCCACAGCGCCTTGTACACCTGGAGGGGGATGGGGTCTTTCAGGGTTGCAAGGCGCCAAGCTGGGCAGAACGTGACCGCAGGGGACCGTCAGGAACAGACAGGCGGGCATGCACACATATTGAGACTCATCCGATCATTAGCCCTGCCACTGCGGTGCCAAGCACAACCCTTCACCATCCAAGCGCTCCTGTTCTCACCGTCGTGCCTCCTGCCCCTGAGCCCAGCACCACTGGTTTCCCACTTGTGTCCTTCACCAGGTCCAGGCCATCCACGCTGAGGAGCCAGGATGGGGGAGGGCCATAGGTCCATGCTGCAAGGGGGGTGCACAGGGGTGAGGGATGAGGGCCCACTTGCATGGCGCGCAAAAGGCACAGACGCCAGGGGCTACAGGCTGTGTAAAGTGCACAACAATCACGGACAACCATCCGGGTCCACGAGTGTGACATCAGCCACACCTCCCGACCCTTCTAACCCATCCAACATCATTCGCCCTCACAGCCACATGCAACCCCTAGGCAGCGTACCTGGCCGCCGTGCGCCCGGCGCCACCTCCAAGGCCAGCGGGTAGCCCCCATCGTCCTGGGTCTCATCCGGCACATCTGGTATCTGATGCAGTGGGGGCTCAATGGACACACGGCGCGAGGAGGAGCGAGAGGTCAGGCGAGGCAGGCGCTGGCCCTGGCGAGTGGCAGTCTGGGAAGAAGGAGCTTGTCAGGGGACTGAAACACAAACCTCCACGCCATTCACAATGGTAGTACTACCAAGGCAAACGTGTAATGTTGACTTCCATGCATGTGGTGAAGAGGTGCCATAGACATTGCTGGTGACTACACGGTAATGTGTGACATCCCAGGCATTAGCTGTGCCGGCCCCTACCTGCACTGCCCGCGCCGCTGCCTGATCACCAGTGGTGCGCGGGGGTAGCATGCGCCCTGCTGTGGCTGAGGTCAGGCTGGTGGCACCGCTGGCACTGGCCAATGGGGGCTGCACACAACTGACAAGTTCACGGAAAGCATAACCCTTGCACAAGCTTTGTAGGAAATGGACTGCATGTAAGGAAGAAAATGGATGCAAATGACGTAAAATGGGGTATCAGTAACCTACTTATGTGCATTGCGGGCAACACTGAGCACGATACCTCCACAGGTTGGCATGAGCTTGGATCTTTAGACTGGGGCAGCTATGTGCATCACAGGCCAAGGTCTATACACCAGCCGCACCTGAGCTTGTTTCAGCCTTGCCAGTGCCACCTGCCAATTTGCCCCGTGCTCTTGAAGGGGCCCCGTTGCCTGGTGCATGGACTTGCGTTCGCTCCGCCTGCGCTTGGCTAAGGATTGCTCCAGCATCGCCACCTGGCCGGGGGTGAGGTCAGGCTGCGGGAGGGTGCTCTGGTGAGTCAACATATGGATATGGGTGAAGCAACATCATGTTGACATCTTCACCCTGCTACACAAAGTGCTTGCTACATGTTGCCCATTGGCTATCAGCACTTCCACACCATGCATGCACCCTGTCACATATCATGCCTGCACCATCCAACACATACCTGTACTGATGCCACATGCATGCTCAGGTCTGTCCCTGCCAGACCCTGCTCACTGCCATTGTGCTGACTGCCAGGGTGGGCACAGAATCGGGGTCCAAGTGGCATATCCAGTGTACCGCCGGTGTCACCACGGAAATGCTGAATGCTATTCATATCAACACCTCCAACCCCATTGCTGCCATACTGAGAGGGTCCCTTCCCGGCGCTCCTGGTGCGCAGAAACGTTGTTGCTGGCACTGAGTGAGAAGATTGATGAGACGCATTGCTTTCTATTGATGTTGAGCGGTTCAGTTTCTGCAGTGGCATTGACGCGCGGCGTGACGTGGTGGTGGTGGACTGGCTGGGCAGGCTCAGGAGCGACACAGGCGGGATGGAGCCTGCGGCAGGCACAGAGAGGGCTGTGTCACTTGTGCAGACACAGTGCCCCTTCGCGCACTGCACAACAAGAGTTCCCAAATGCATGCATGTGAGACCTCCGCCAGCGCGTGCAACAGCTGCAGGCTGATCAAGCACTGCTGACTGTGCTTTTATATGCACTCTGCCATACAGGCACAGAGATGCCTCTGCCACTCCCATTACCAACCACCGCACCCAGCATCATAACTACCCCTATCGTCCCTGCACCATGCGCACCTCCCACGGCCAAAGGCTCCATTGCGGAGTACCGATGATCCGTCCCTCCCTCCACCCACGCCTCCCCCTCCTCCTCCCCCCCTTGGCCCTCCCTGCCTGGGTTGTCCAGCTGGTCCTCTGGTACCGCCCCCTTGAGTGAGGCCAGATACTGCTCAAGCAGAGGGTTGACGGATGGCTGCGGTGATGACGCCAGGCGCAGCGAGTCAAGGCTGAGGGTGGTAGGCGGGGTGGAGCAGGGACTCTGGGGTGCTGGGCAGCGCTGGTCGCCAAGGGCGGGGAGGGGGCAGGTATTTTCCCCTTGCTCTCCCAGTTGCTGCTGCCTTAGCACCAGATCTCGCTCATTCCGCGCGCCACGCTCCTCCTCCTCCACCTGCCCTTGTGCCCCACCCCCGCCATAGCTGCGGCTGGCTGCGCTGCGGAAGCTGTACACCTGGCTGGACTGCAGGGAGGATGAGGCAGAGTAGACGGGGACGTCCTGGTAATCAGATTCCCCAGCACCAGACGGGGAAGGGCCGGGTGGCCATGCAGTGTCTGCAGTGCGCACCAGCCACATGGTGGATGGTGTGGGTGCCGGCACCACGACGAGGCTGGTGGCCACAGCCAGCTGCACATCCGGGTGGCTGGGTACCCCGCCTGCTGCACACCCTAGAGAGCCAGGGGAAGCCGCCTGGCCCGCGCTGTCTGTATCAGGGGTGCCTGCCAGCGCAGGTGGTGCTCCAGCCGGTGTAGGCGGTGGGGACAGGGTGGTGACACTGCCATGGGTTTGGGGTAACGTGGTGACCTTGGGGGAAGCTGCTGCTTTTAGAGGCGAGCTTGCGGCGCCTGCGCTGCTGGGTTTGGGGGTGCTGGGCTGCGGAGGGCCTGCACATCCGCACAGCAGGTGCCGTAGAGCCATGGTTGGTACCTATTGCTGTAAGTGTGCAATAAACCACCGTTATGGTGCGAGCCATGTGGTCCTCAGTCCTGTAGCTCTTCTGTTCATGGGCATGCTTGATAAGCGGTCGCAGTAGAATGACGCCCCTGCAGGGACACCAGGCTGAGCTTGAGGGCTGTCAACCTAGACAGCGGCCCTTGAACAACCGACCGGCCACCAACATGTGTCCATACATACGTCGAAAGTGACAGGTTATGCCTCGTCCAGCTAGCAATAAATACACAAAGTGCTGGGTTGGTAAGTGTTGCGCACAACTGGGTGCCCTGGCGGGGCAATGCAAGGGCTGGGTCATATATGCATGCAGGATCATATATGCATGCATGCCATGTATACTTCACACAACCTTACACAGGAAGTGATAAGGTCTCACAAAAATGTATGATCAACACAAGGCAGTCACATTGCGTGAACGCAGAGAAAGTGTATCTGCCTGAACCCTGGACGCCGCCCAGGTGGCACGCCCAAGTGCGTGCATACCGCAACAGTGACGGTAGGCCACTGAGGAACCCACCTGCCCTATGCCAGTCCACGCAAACAAAATAGATCCCATGAGTCTCAAGAAGTGTTGCAGTCTTGTCCAACGGTGTTGACACCAACACGCTGTAACACCTTGAGATGGGACGGGGTGTTCTCACGGGAGCCAACTTCAAAGTGAAGTGGGTACAAAGCGCTCGAGGTTTGCAAAGTTGACGTGCATTTATTTTCGACGACTTACTGGATGCAAGCGCGCTGGCATCCTTCCCTGACTGATCTTCAATGGAGACTTGCCCGTGGGGTCTGCATGTAGGTATTCCCATACTTCAAGATGTGCACATCAGTGTAACCACTGCTCACAAAAACTATACACTTCTCGGCGCGCAAACAACTGTGCGCATTGCGGCATTGTTAAGCGGACAGTGCGACCTCGCGGGCAGTGATATTTGCACCCATGCATATCGAGTGCACATGACATGCCGTATCACAGTACAAGTTGGAGGTGTGTGTGATGCCCGCCTGTTGACGTATATATGCTGCCCTTGAATCTGTTACGTTTTTTCAAATTGCTGCCGTGTTTATACCAGTCACGTTTTGTGGCTTCAGGAAGCTGGAAAGTGGTTTGGTCCCCTTGAATGGAAGCAATGGAAGCCCCAGGTGTACGATACTCCAGTACGGTGCACAGCCTGCACATTTCTGTCACTTTGACACGGATCACCGGGGATGACCCGCTGCTGCACCAGGCAAGTGAACAAGCGCAGAGTGAACCCATTGCCCTTTTGCTGGTTCCCCAGTGTATAGGCTGTGCTAACAGTTGTCTCTGCAGACCAAGTGGCAACACAAAGGCATGTCACTACTGAGGAAGGCCAGGTTGTCTGCCAAAACAGGTGTGTGTCCCAAAGTTGCAACTTTGCTGCATATCCACTGGTTTCTCCACTGCTGGAGCGCTTAAGTGAACGCCTCTAACCCATTGGAATGCTGTATTAGAGGGACGCGAGGGCGGTTCTCAGGCACAGGGCCATTTATCTGTTCAGAGAACGTTTGGTTGGCAAGAAAAGGTAAGTTAAGTACGGGGAACAATGGCCCAAGATTCCTGCAACACCTACTAAGCAGAGACAATGCATGCCTTCCACCACTGACACCCTCTTCTGCACCACAGGTACACAGTGCTGGCGAGTTGCTTCTCCTAAAGGTGAGGTGCCGTAACAGCCCCCTTACAAGCACGCGCAGGGTTATATGGTGTAGTTTAATTCTGATTGCGTAACTGATACCCACATCTCTGAGCTCAAGTGCAATGTACAGGACACGAAAGCTAGAGGATCTATTATTTTTACCTATGTCAATGACGACACCTTTGCAAGGTCCAGAGAACTACAGCACACCGTGCTCATCACAAATACAAAGAGCAAATTACAGTGGAAATCCATGTATGACGAGGCATGGCGGGCGCAGGTGTGCAACTAGGCCACCAGGTATTGTGTTACAGTTTCGTGCAGTGGCGATGCATTGGCGCATGATGTCACTGTGCGCAAGAAAGTCACCGGCATGCAAAGTACTGGCACTGACTCTCTATTGAATGCTGATGTAACCCCAGGTGCACCAGTACAAGGTCATGTACATCATGGCAGATTGTAGCAGGGATACCTCTGAAGCCGGGGCTGATGAACATGTCCTGGCCTACATCAGGGTGCGACTTTCTTTCCCTGCTAGTGAGTGGATTTGCCTGTTCCATTTTGAATACAACACACCATGAAACTGATGAGGATATGTGCATCATGGAACAGGCGTATCCAGATGGATCCTTTGAAATGAAGCCAGGATTCAACTCATCAGAATGCACTGGCAAATACAGATTTCAGGATCAATTTGGTAGGCTTCGTCTCGGCAGTAATGTGTTGAATATATATTGCACTATTTGTTGGTCTGCTAGACAGTATACAGCAACAATTGCTGGTTTGCAACTGAGTTGTAAATCAAGTCAAGGCTGCATGCAAGCTAGCTGTGTGGCATCAGGCCTGCCAATGGCCAATGCGGGTTAAAGCAATATGTCCTTGCCAAACCATTACACTGACCTTGCATAAATGCCTGGGGTATCAATCTTGGCATCTGCAGCAACGACCTTTTGGAAGTGAAAGTGAACACAGCTGTGATCTTGAGCCCCATGCTTCATGTTAGGTATTTTGTACGAGTACACGCTGCAATTGCCTCCTTCTCTGGAAGAAGGGACAATCTCAGAGACCGTGGGTCAGGAAGGAGTACAGAATTGCAGATGGGAAGGTTTGGCGGTACGTACGGGAGCGGTACGTATGGGAGCGGTACGTATCCCTTGTCAGCTCACTGACCTCCTTCCTTTCTTAGACACACTGATGACCGCACTCAGCTTCACATATCAATGGAAGTTACGTGTCCCGCTGCAATAACAGTAGCTAAGCCTTGGCGAAACAAAGTGTGGCGGATATTTGGCAGGATCGATCTCCAAGCTGCTTGCATGCTGTGGTATAAAAAGTCTGCCATATGCCATGTTATAATGTTTGCCGGTTTGCTTTTGCTGCAGGGCGAGGCAAGCAAGAGCAACTTGCGCAGGTTGAACGTGCAGCAGTTTGAGAATTCCAGTCCACCCCTGGGGGCTTCATCGAATGTTCACCAGTTGCCAAGCAGGCTGTTGTTCATAGCCAATATTGTGTCTGCTCATGACTTTGCTGCAAAACGCGTATTTGTGGTGTATCACCTCTTCTACGACCCAGAGCAGTGGAGCCTTGACACCACTGAGGGAAGTCTGCTGTGTGTTGTTCCGGGCCATGTGCAGGTAGCCACCAACTTGTCGTTTCTATGTTGCATTCACTTGTGCGGCCTGTGATAATTCAGCGCTGAAATCAGTATGCCAAGCTGTGCGTCATTCACAACCGGGGTGACGTCCAGCCCTTTGAAGGGTTTCTTTTTCTTTATAAAGATAATTATCTTATTGTGATGGCATTGTCAGATAGCTGGAAGTAAGGGCCTCCCTGGCTGTTGTGTAGGGTATAACTCAGACCTCACAGAATGGCAGCCAGTCACGCAACAGCTTTGGGATTTGCAAGGACAACTGCACAGCTATTTTGAGTCACCCCCTTGAATTCCACTTCTCCAGCCGCCTGGACAGCATGCCACCAGAGTCAGCCTGGCCAATCATGTACTTTCAAGTGAGTACCCATGACGCTCAACTGTCTGAATATAGCTCAATCAGTGCATCATGCTTGTACGAAGCAAGTCACTTGTTAGTCACATGCATCATGCAGGTACTCAATGGAGTGCCTTTAATTATTTGCATCAGTTGATTTGAGAACGCTGCATATGTGCACTCATTGCAAAAACGGAGTGGAAGGTAGTAGCCAGTAAGGTAGCTAAAAGGGTGCATGCACTGCTATGTCCTCCCGTTCTGTGCCTAGGCTGCATCAAACATTGTTGACCGTGCCTTTCAGGTATGCTGTCCAACCCGTGGTGACAAACACAAAACAGTTGGCTATGGATATATGCCCATTGCTGGGAGCCAGCTGCATCAAATATCGGTGGAGGTGCCAACTTGGCAGCCAGATGCTTCAATGGCTGGGAGGTACTACAACCTCATGACTGGGACAGGGCCAGAGATGCGCGACATCACCTACATCAGGGTGCCAAACGGACATGCCGACAGGACTCTCAGCAAGTTTGGATTTCAGACGCGGCCATCCGGCCGACTACTGGTATGAATTGCAGTATCAATTGCAGTTTGTTTGAAACTCTTCTCTAGAACCCTTGGGGTTATCCAATACCTACTACATGGCCATTGATGGTTGATACAGTATATTCCGCAAGCATGACATATCATGTTTCCTGCTGTACACGGTGCACTAATTCACCATGGTCACATCGGAAAATATGCCATTTGTTTCCCAAGCACATGTTGTATGGGTCATATTGTTTAGCTGTAGACGTACTTGAACGGCAACACACAGTTGTACACATACTCTCTGCCATATGTGGTGACTCATTGCATGCAACTGTTATGAGCAGGTGCAAGCCAGCACTTTGCAACTGCGGGAGGGCCCTGCTCAATCACCTGTACAGCAAATTGATATGAAGATGAAGCAACCCTTACAGGGTTTGCGCAGGAAATCCAGCCTGACATCTGTAGACTCTGTGCTGGTGGAGCATATATTGGAACCAGCTGGTCATGAGGCGCACAGCGGCATTTACGTCCCTGGTCACCAATCTGATGCAAACGTCGTTGTGCAAAAGCTAAAGCTTGTACGCAGTCAGAGCGGCATCGGGAGTCATGGGGTGTCGCCTGCCGCAGAGCGCCAAACTGTGCTGGGCAGTGCACCCTCCCTGCAGGAGCAACAGCCCGCACATGCCAGGCGCCAATTATCTGTCAACCGGCCTTCCTTCTTATCCAAGGGGAATTCACCTGAAGAAGCCAGCACCAGTGCTGACACTACAGACTCCTACACTGGATCTCAAATGCTGGCAAGGACAACAAACAGCATTGTTCTTGGCCTGGAGCGGGCCGTTGCCCCGGTGAAGCTGCAGCCTGGCCAGATGCATGCCTTGACAACTTCAAATCCTGACCTCTCTCCTGTTGGGATGAAAGCACACACATATGGCGGCATCATGTAAGTTCCTTACCCTCTCTGTATGTTATGTCTGATCATTGCGCATATTTGTAAAAAAAGAAAGGCAAACGAGATTTATGAATGGCATTTGCAGACATTGCTGGAAACTGCACATGTTCATGAAATCGTTTTTGCTTTGCAGGAGACAAGATTTGCAGATAATCAGGCAACCGCATGACACATGCGTCTTGGAGGGAAACATTCTCAGTCTCCCCCTGGAGGTGGCGCTGCCTTCTACAACTGGCCACAGCAGCGTACAGTATGTGTGGTACAAAAATGGGGTGGCTGTGCCTGGCTGGAGTACAGCCCAGATATATGTGCAGCATGTCACCCCTTCGGATTCTGGCACATACATATGCAGGATCACCTGTGGGCAGAATGTCGTGGAAACTCAGCCAGCAGTCATGGAGGTGCAGGCTGTCAGGCATCATGATGATGCATCCATGCCGCGCCGACCCAACTGACCACCCTAGCCATTTAGGGTGGTGATTCCTTGCCAACATGTTTTGGCAAAAGTGGTGGCAATCATTGGCAAACTGATTTCTGAGTTGCAACTTTTTTGCTGTTCAAGGCTCTTCTGCTGTACGGTGTGCACGTGTACACTAAACGTCAAACCCTTTTGCATGCATGCATGCTGGCATTGGCTAAGGCCTGTGCTTGATCAGCTGTTCTGGCTGGTCGGTGCCCTGGTGCAAGCCAGTACCTGTTAGTACCCTTGTGCGTCCCCTTTCTTTTTTTATTGTTTAGGATCGTATGCAACAGGGTTATTCAATATTGAATCCCCCTTCAAGGAACCAGGCAGTTGCCAATGGCTGACTGTGGTGGACAGGCAGTGCCGGTAGTATTCTGGGTACCGTACTACGGTACGGTACACAGTGGGCCACGTGGTTACTCGGCAAAGTAATGTACAAAGATGTGCTACATGTTGAATGTTGTCGCTTGATAAGTAAAGGGTGGCAATAATTAATTGCCAGCGCATAATACTACAGACTGAGCACTATAGTACTAGAACGTGCGGGTGCTGGCATGCCCTGGGGGACTGTGTACAAGATCTTCGATGTTTTTAAAGCTACATATATGGCTGTGTGTTGGCCTTGTACTTGGCTGAATATCGTTACCCTTAGTAAGACAATACTAGCTATTCAGCCCACCCAATTTAAATGGATTACAGATACCGGGCCCAGGATTACATATGTTACACGCACTTAGTACTACGTACGGTACATGATGTTGAACACAGTCACCTGCAGTGCACACATGTAATGCAGTAATACACACCGTGACACACGATTGCACGCAAAAAAACAGATCTTGAAAGAAATTTGGCAGCCTAGGCCCTGCAGTGCATGCTGCGCACTCAAAAGGTCTTAAAGTTTGCCAACACTTTGCAGCGCGCATGCATGCATGCGGCAGGTAAGGCCTCCCACATAAGGCACTGGCGGCCAGACCTTGTCAGTGACGGCGTATATGTATACATGTCTATTACCTGATGATGCATGCATGCCGTCCAATAAAAGGCCGCCTTAAATGGCATTTGCATATGCACGGTGGCACAATTGGTCAATGCGGGTGCAACTTCACCCGGTGGGCCACTAATGATTCTGACGCGTCATGATGATCATGAAATAAGCGGTGGCCAACAAAATCCCCAACTTGCAAAGCCTCAGTGTTTTAACAGCGTAAAAACGTTCATTGACTTCACTTTCAAATGAATGACTGCAACTGCAACTGCAGCAATTGAAATTGCCCAGGTAATAATTGTTATTGCTCTTGTAGTTTTTTGTATCGGCATGTATTCGAAAATTACACAATCTGCCAATCATCGATGCAGTTGCCTATTCATTTAATTTGAACCTGAAGGAGTTCAAAATGCATTTTTGGAAGTCTGTTCAATATGGTCACTTGCCCAGTTGCCAACATGCATAGGCAATTACTACCCTGTTGGAGGACACAGCCCTGCACTTCACCAGCCGTCACTGGTTCATCCACGTGCACCAGCCTTGAAGAAGTCCAGCTCCATTGGACACTGCGTGTTGCCCGACCTTAGTCTCTCCACGTGACCTTGTCCTTCCAGTTCCCCCTTGACGCCTTGTACCCTTCCCCCCGCTCACTCATGCCCGCAAGATACAGTCCCAGCAGTCGGTCGCCCTCCTCCAACCCAAGCCATGTGTGCATCTCCTGACTGTCTCGCGCTTCGGGGTGCCAACTGCTCCAGTAGCCTGCAGTGGACCACGGCATGAAACGTCACAATGCAAGGGTAACCATGTGCCAGTCCATGGCATGATATTGGTCATTGCGCATATTAAAATGCAGCCCACCCTGGTGTACAAAATAAACAACTCCGGTTGGTGCTGCAATTAATTGTAGCCAGCAAGGGTACTGCTAAAGGAAGGTACTGCTATATTCCGCCATGTCTCACAAGCAAATTACCTAAGAGTGCTCATACAATATAAATGGCCGTATGCATGCGACAAGGGGTTTGCTTTATGATGGATACATAAAAAGTAATGCCCATTGGTGGTCGCCATGGCCAATGCCCCCCTCTCACCTGCCACCCCCAGCGCTGTGGCCATGAGCTGTAGGTTCTGAACCGCGCAGGCACAAGCAGACATCTCCTCCCATTCTGGCATCAGCTTGTCCGGCTTGGCCTGGCGCTTCATTACAATAGCAATGGCTGCGCTCACGCGGGACCAGTCACGTGCCTTGCGCTCCATCTTGGCCTACAAGGAAGGAGTACCGCTGGGAGAGGCGTCATGGAACACTGGAATAGCATGTCAGCAGGGTTGAATGTCGCACAGGTGACGCTGCACCCTATGAATCATGCCACACAATGTTTGGGCTAGGCTGCAGGCGAGCAGTGTTCCTGCAATGCCAGACTTTCATCCTACCTTTTTGGCCATGTATGTCTCAGGATCCGCGTGGCGCTCGTAGTACTCCAAAGTCAGCTGCCGCAGCTGCCGGAACCCTTCCTCCCCCAAGACCACCCAGCGCCAAGGCTCTGTCTTGCCATGCGTGGGAGCCCAGTTGGCCGCCTCAAGCAGCGCCTCAAGCAGTTCACGGGGCACAGCTTCGCCGTTGAAGTCCTTGGGGAAGATGGACCTGGGGCCAGGGCAGGTGGGGACCAATCGGTGCAAGGGGCAAGGCGCATAGTAACATGAACAGTTTGGCATTGACTGCACATCCATAGTGCAGTGCTTACTGCCCGTAACAGGGCTACGGCGGACACTGCAATGCCACACCACCCTGTGAGTGCTGGCAAGGACAAGAACAGTTGCCTTGCCTCACCTGCGCTTCTTGATGAGGTGCAAGACCTGTTGGGCGGGAGGCAGCACCACAGTGACGGCATGTTCTGGCTGTGTCTGCCCCCCTGCTGGAGACAGCGCCAGCAGCAGCCGCCCTGCCATCCATACCAAACCTGTGCCTACCATCACCACGCCAACACAGCTGGCCAAGCTGCATGTCAAGCTGGGCAGCCTCTCAACTGTGAAACCACCTTGGATAAGGGACTCCTGTACCAGCACCAGTGCCACACCTGCCGCTACTGCCAAGGCTTGTGGTGGTGGCCCCATTGCTGCAGGGGTCGTCACTTTGCCAATGGGAGCGTTGCCACGAACTTAATTGCGCCCAGTACCACTTCAGGTGCCTGTCTGGTTTAAGAAGTTAGACAAAGAAAATCAACCCAGTGGGGCTGGCTTGTACGCTTATGCACAGTTGAACACACAGTTGATATATGCAAAAAGGGCTGCCTCCACAAGCGCGATAATCCAAGGTTGTGTTCAGAACGTATCAATCCAAGTTGACAGCACGTATCAATCGGCGACGAATATATCCTCTTGCTTGACATGGCAACTGTCAGGAAGGAGGTTTCACCCGGTGGCGGTTGGAAAAGTGGGCTGAAACCAGTGGCATGCATGCATATAGTCCGAGGAACTTCGAGTGGAAGCCACTTCTGTTGGCCACTTGGCAGGTGGGTGCCACTCACACAGCAAGGAACACGTTTGTGGTGCACGCGCGCACGTCCCGCTTAACCCGCAAACAGGCGCACGCTGTGCACAGGCGCTGTTCATCCAACTGTTTGGTTTAAACCAATGCTTGCCAGTAATGTGCACAGAGCAGTAGATTCAAAACGATGCGAGTACGGTTGGAAGTGGGCGAGGAAGTCCTGGCGTTGTGCGGGAACAGCGAACAGCCGGCGAAATGTTGGTATGACTAGGATCGTTATGTGCAGCGTTCGAGCTGGTAGCAGCAGGGGCCGCAAAGACAGCGTGCTGAAATGCATGCGCAACTGCGCAATATCCGTTATGAGTGCGTCTGCGACCTCCATTTTGAAACTGGAGATTCTTGTAAAGAAACTGTAGGGATATTTCCTCGTGAAAGTCCTTTGCATGGACCAGGGCTGCGGTGGATGTTGCTGTGTGGTATATGCATGCCTTACGGATATGCATGCATCGTGTAGGCATTCACGGCGCACTGTGTCCTGCACGTTTGAAGTCGATGGTGATCTTGTGTGGAGGATCTCACGCTTTTGATACACACTGCCATCGCAGGTACTTCCTGCCCCTCAAGAAGGGAATGACCATCCAGGATTTGCTGGCACAGGTGAGGGCTTGAGGGTGCTGATACAAGGGCTTGCAAGTGATGGTAGTTTGAGGGGATGTCCAAGCTGATTATGCCTTATACCTGGAAACTGCACTCACCAATCAGGCAATTAAACTGACTGAGTAAAGATGAGTGAGTAGTTAGGGCTACCCTCCTTCCCCAGTGCGTCCCCACCCCCTGTTGCACCACCCTATGCCACCAGCTACCACCATTGAGTTGTTTTGTGGTTAGAGAGCACAGTAACTGCTTTCACCCCTGCCTCACCTCTGTGCAGATGTCACAGGAAATGCTCTTGCCCCCACCTGGCGCCCAGTTGCTACGCCTGGAGCTGGACGGCTATGCCCTGCTAGGAACCAGTCCGCTGGGGGTGGTGCATGAAGGGGATGCCTTGCGCCTGGAGCTGGCGGGGGTCAAGCGGCAGGGGCAAGAGGTTGCAGGGCACAGACAAGGAAAGCGGTAAGTGAAAAAACTATCATTGTTATGTGGAGGTGTACCTCCACACTGAGGTACCGCAAGTCGCCTCCACGACTCATTGTCCCCTCTCTAGAATCTGCGTGACAAAGAATGTGGCATTCAATATGGGTTGGCTTGCAATTGCTTGGGACTGACGAATCATGCTACAAACGTGTGCGTGCTAGCATCCACGACGTGACTTGGTCTGTGCATGCAGACGCAAGGTGGCTGATGACCACCAGGTTGCTGGCAGCAAGAAGGCCAAGGCTGTCCCTGTCGCAGCTCCACCCTTGGCACCCGCGAGCCAGCCTGCCGCGTTGAGCAATGGTGCAAAGGCCTCCTCCTCCTCCAGTGGCACCACCTCAGATGAGGGTGGGGCAAAGGAAAGGACGTCTAGCAGTGGCGATGAATCATCTGGCGAACGTAGCGCCGGTGTAGAGGGGGGCGCCAAGCATGACAGCGGCCCTGGGAACAGCGAGGCAAGCAGCAGTGAAAGTGAGAGTGGCAATGAGAGTGAAAGCCAGAGCGAGAAGGAGTCTGAGAGTAGTACTAGCAGCAGTGGATCAGAGGGTGAGCACGCAGCACCCACACAGGCAGCTGCAACACCACGCAGCGAGCAGGGGCGGGGCATGCAGGCGCCTTGTGGTGCTGCAAATGGTAAAGGTGGCACAGACGCGTCAGGTGCTGGCGGTGCCTCCCACCAGGCCGGTCGGAGTGCGCGGCGCAAGGCAGCCAAACGCCGGCTCAAGCGCATGGGGCTCGTGGGGGCCACGCCGCAAGGGGGAGGGGCGCGCGCAGCAGGAAGGTGGGTGTGTGGAGCTGGCCGCACTGGTGGTGCAAATGCGGTGGCGCCTCATGACGTTTGGCATTGGCACCCCATGCGTGTCACGGTGCAAGTTTGCACGGAATGTATGCTGGCCTCCTCCCTGCGCGTTGTTGCATCCTTGCACTGCTGCATACTTATCCTTTTTTGTCTCAGCAAGCATCTCTTACCCACTAGCACCCCTACCCTGGCGCCGCCCCTTCACGCACTGACTGCGTCCCGCAGGCGCACTGCCAGTGAGCCCCGCCCCGCAGCAGGAGCAACAGCAGCCGCTGCGGGCTTTAGAGCTAGCGCTCAATCAGCGCAGGCAGGGGGTGGGCGGCGCAGTATTCAGAGGGTGGGCGGCACCCCTCGCCATGTTGTGTTTGCTGACAGTGGCGGTGAGCAGGACGAGGGTGGCGGTGGCACTGATGGCAGCCAAGCCAGTGACAGCGCTCCATCTGGTGACAGCATAGACAGCCGTGGTGCAGCACATGGGGGGGATGCCCAGGACACAGGTGGGTGAGGAAGGGACACGTGCCACATTGCTGTGGTCTGCTGGAGAGGGTAGTTGGCAAGCACATATCTCGCATGCATTGCACATCGCCAGTAAGTTATTGCTAATGTATATAAGAAAACGTATTCTACAGTAAGTTATCTTTAAATAATAGTATACATGCATTTGCACCCTCGCAACGGTTAAGCATGGGTAGGTGCCTGTGGCGCTTCTCGCCATTTGTCCAATCAAGTCCAGTCCACGGATGGATCTGCTCTGCAGGTGTGCAACCTAGCGCTGCTGGTGACGCGACCAGCGGCCTTCAAGTGGCATCACCTGTCCTGCCTGGGCCCCCGGCCCGCCCCCCCATTGCTGACCCTCTGTCCCTGCCCCCTGTGGGTGGCCACCCCATGGTTGGTGACGTGGTGACCTACCAGCTGTTGGAGATCGGGGGAGACTGGGCACCAGTGGTGAGCAGTGTGGGGTTTGGGGTCTGGTAGTGCCCAGCATGTGTGATGTTGATGGGGTGGGTTGGGGGTGATGCACAAGGGGGTGCTCTGTTTCTTACTTTGCTCGGGCTGTGCTGACAAGTATGCCGCGGCTGAGCGCATAGGTTGTGCACCACATCGTACCCATGCAGGTGTGGTGGTGCGCAGGTGTCTGAGTGGCGCCAGGGCAAGGTTGTTGCCATTGTGGGTGGTGACAGCTGGACTGTTACGCTAGAGGCGTGGCCTGAGGCACAGGTGCACCCGGCAGCTTGGGGGAGGGAGGCAGCAAGGGAGCGTGCCACTGCTCAGCCAAAGGAACAGGATCAAGAGGAGGAGGAGGACGATGGTATGTCTGAACTACCAGGCACCCACATTGCCTTTCTGTCTCAGCTCCAATCCTAACTGCATGTTGGTTTGCTGCAAGATGCGCAGATTGCAATATTTCAACCGTTGCTGCAGGTCCCCCCACTGGGTATGACGAGCAGGGAGTGCTCACCACGGATATCACCTCATTTGCCCAGCTGCGTCTCATCACACCCTCACCTGCACGGCCGTTGCACAACCAGTTGCACACGCCAGCAGCGCCAACAACAGCGCCATTAGCAGCGCAGGACTGCCAGGCTGGGTCGAGGGATCCAACAGAGCCCACCATCGACATGGCCGCCACACCCCCACAGGCTGCGTCACATCCACCTCCAGGTGCGTGAACTGGAACGATTGCAATGCACATGATGCATTGCATGTGTGCCAGGTTCTCACACAAATACTGTCCACAATAAAGTTCTCTCTTTGTCATAAATATAGTAGCTGCATGTGCGATTGTGCATGCCACAGAGTGGTTCTCTTGTACTGCTCTTGCATCCTCGACGTTGACTGCAGAGACAAATTCTCCTGCCATTTGCCCAAGTTTATTCACATTCCTCCCCTGCAGGTCCGTTTATTCCCCCAGTAGCTGCATGGGCAGCCATTGCTGAGCAGCTGCGGGCTCGCAGGGAGCAGCTGGCAGGGGGGGAGCAGCAGCAAAATGCGTTAGCCCCGCCGCCCCCACGCATGGCTGTTCCAGGTGACCACCAACCTGGCGTTGCTGCGGCCATGACCCCTGGTGCTGTGCGGCCACGTGGGGGTGTGCGTGGATCAGCGGTGGGGCCATTCTTGGCTCGGTTGCGCAGCAACGGCGGGGCGCAGCAGTGACCAATGGCAGCTTGGCACTTTCATATGCGAGGGGACCATGGCTCTTGCCGGGTGTTGTAAATACTCAATATATATGCATGGTTGCACACAAGGACTACTCTTCTGCCCCTAACCGACCGTAGCGACCACCACCGTGACATACGCTCTCTTAAAGTTTCTCTTTTCTTCAATCGAAGTGATGCGACATTCACGCCGCGCACGCATGATATGCATATGCTGGTGGCGCCCTTTGTGGGTCGGAGATGGCCATTCGAATGGATCCCAACTGAATAAGAATTTGTTTAGGGTTTAGGGTTTAGGGTTTAGGGTTTAGGGTTTAGGGTTTAGGGTTTAGGGTTTAGGGTTTAGGGTTTAGG